>WOGR01006868.1:0-12775 GCA_015342045.1 Leptinotarsa lineolata
ATAGGTAGATACTTCAAATTCGCAGATGATACTGTTCTTGTATATAAGGGTAAAGACTTGAAACAACTCGAAACACTAGTAAATATCGACCTTGAAAGGTATCACAGATGGCTTGCAAAAAATAAACTTCAGATCAATGTAAAAAAAACCAATTTAATAATCTCCTCTCAGAAAAACAGAAACAACAGAGTCCATAATACCAAATATCTGGGAATAATAGTAGATGAAAACCTATGCTGGAATAACCATATCACCCATGTAGAAAAAAAAGTAATTCCAATGGTTAGTCCCCTATATCGTTGTGGAACCTACTTACGCCCATCTTCACTCCATCAAATATACAGTGCATATTTCTTATCAGTTTTAGCTTTTCAATTATATGGGGTACATGTGGACAGACATTATTCAAAAAAGTAAAAATGCTTTAAAACATAGTCGTGAAAATGTTATTCAGGCTTGACCATAGAACCTCAACTGATACTTTATACAGTGTAACCAAGATAATGCCTATTCAGGATATTTTAGAAATTGAACAAGGTAAATTTGCATACAAAGTTAGTTATACATGAACAATTCAAATGTAATATCAACTTCACATTCGTTAATCAGCTCCACGAATACAAACTCGTTTCCATAATAATGTCTTTTTAGAACCTGTATGTACCAATATTGGCTCAAATGATCCCATTACACTATGCATGACAACTTTTAATACTCTTCCCAAAGAAATATCAGTTAGCCCTAATACCAGTAAAAGAGTTTTTATACTAGCATACTCAACGAAGAAGCGGCTCAAATCTACTGAATTCTCTGTATCAATTACTATTAAGTTTTTTATTTTATTTACTTTTGTATTATGTATTCTCCAAGTGAATCTTGATAGTATTATTTTGTTCTGCTGCTTAGACCAGTATGTTGGTGCTGCTTTGGATAGTGCTGCTATTTCAATTACTAATTAAAATGTTTATTGTAACCATGATTGCATTATCTGAATAAAGTTTTTTAAAAAAAATGAATATAGTGAAATGTTCCTACATTCGTCATATATCTATCGTGGTCTATCAGTTCATTTTTCCTAGTCTTGTTAATTATAGGTTGAGTTATAATTCAATCGGCTTTCATTTTATCACAAAATAAATTACATAAAATAGTAAATGATCTCCATCATGAAAACTAAAAATAACCTCACCCTTATTTGGTAATATGTCTACATTTTATGACAATCATAGTGGTTAATTTACTTAGGTAGTTTTAAGTCAATCCAACCCCATAACCTAACTTATTTGGCATAATCATACTTTATTTGGTAATGTATCTACTTTTTCACTCATTGGCTCGACAAAATTGGTGAACATTCACTAAATTTGGTATTCGAATATATTTTTTGGAGACAAATATTTTTTAACAACTACTTCCTTCAAATATATGATGAAATTTACCGATATGTTGTGATAATCTTGGATAACGTATTTGAATAACACTTCATTGTGAAATTTTCACTAATAAGTCTAGTAACTTATGTTACACTAAGCAATGGCTTGTTTGTATTGATCAAGTATAAAAACATGTATTGCGGCTTTATGAAATGTTTAGTTGAATAATTAATTTAATTTCAATGTATTTTTGAAGTCAATGTTTTAACAACGTTCTGAAAATGTCAAACTTAGTTTCTATGAACCGAATCTACGAGTAGAAAACTATCTGTACAATATCAGTCATATTTTCCAAAATGCTGTCATCAATATTTCCCATCGTTTTTCGAATATCTGTTCTGAATTATTTTCAATCAAAACTACCTTTGTTATCTTTTCAGCGTCAATCATATCACATGCCGTAACACTCTCATTAGATATTTTCTATTGTTCATCTAATCTCCCAATTCTATCGGTCCTAATTTCATGTTTTTAGGTGAGGACAGGAAATTATAAAAAAAAGAACAGATCGCGTGTTGGATACTGCGTATAAAAAAACAAAATTAGTTACGTACTGTAATCATTCAATTATGCTGTCTAAACTGTCACCTTATTAACAGTTTTCCACAAATGTAGCAGTAATTATTATAGTAGATGCACATGAGATAAGCGGTATGCCGAATTCTTGTTTCGTCGGTTTTTTCAATGGCATGGAACCAGGAAGTTGGTGAAGTTTGCCAGAGATAACTTGTGAACAGTGTGAACAAAGAACTCTTAATTCAAAAAACTGTTGAACGAAACTCATTTTTTTGTGGAGGAAAATTAGTTTTTTATCGATCCTATTTTGGGTATTTTCACCTTCCACAGTCTGAAAAAATATGAAAATTATAATGGAGAACTTTATACAGGTGTGGAAAGCGCAAACTTTATAGTTTACCCCGATAAGTTACTGCGTAAAAATCAAATAATTTTTCACAGAGAAAAATATTTTATTTATCAGTAACTTTTCGTATTCAAATAATTTTGCCTATCAAAAAAATTGCTAAGAAATGATACAGTATATATCGTTACATTCCGGAGGCCAAAATCTGCCTTCGTCTTCAGAAATGGAGAAAAAAATTCAAGTCTGTTTGCAGTTATTTCTTTGCTGGTTATTTCTCAACTTCTTCGACGAATGTAGAAGGAGTTTTGAAATGTGAATTCTGTCAATGTTTATTGACAACAAGTGCTCTCCGATATCAGTCTGTTACCATTTCGCCATTATCCATATTTTTCTTCTAAGAAGCTGTTCAAAATACAATTCTCTCCAGATATGAGAATATATGCTGAATCTTTCAGTTTGTGTCTCTTAGAATGGGGTTCATTGTTCCATTCAACTCGATTTCCACCGTCTGGTTTTAAAATGTGTTATGACAATTTAGATCCTGTCAATTGTCTATTTTTGAAATAATCTCGATGTTCATTCTCACGCACTTTCAATGGTCTCGAAGTTTCACCAATGTAACTTTCACCACAGGACTGAGGTATCTCATAAATGCAATTTTTTGTTTTTTCTTCAGTGTTGATGGGTTTCGTATGTATAAGTATAGATCTCAGTGTATTTTTTGTTTTGAAAGAAGTTCTAACATCATACCTATTTTCAATTAGTCTTATCTTTTCAGATAGTCCTGGAATGTGAGGTATAACGTTAGTTGTGAAAGGTGTTGGTGGATGTTGAGTCGGTAACTTTTGAGTCGAATATTGTTGAATTTGTGATGTTGTTTGTAGATTCTATTGATGATATTTCTTTATTGAACTTTTCAGTTGAATTTCATATCGTTTTTGCTCTGTTGTAAAGACAATTTATTATATCTTTTTCAACACTCACATGATGATTTGATGTGTACTGAAGATATCTATTTGTATTTGTATGATATTGTAAGATTGTCATGTGACCTATCTCACGATAGGTCACATGACAATCTTACAATATCAGTTCGCGCACACCTTCAATGGTTTTTGGAAGAACAACTGATTTTGGACGACTTTCACGAAATTCGTCTTGGAGTGAACCACGATCACGATTGAATTCATCATTGCATCGATAAACACTGGTCCGTGATGAAGCTTCATCGCTAAAAATTGAATTAAGTTAGAAGACAATCTATCGTATTGGAAATAGATTTTGTCTATACATAATCTTAAAAGTTCTGATATAGAACTAACATCCAACTTCGTTCGATGTTGTAAAGTTTTACCTATACCTGTATAAAGTTCTCCATTATAATTTTCATATTTTTTCAGACTGTGGAAGGTGGAAATACTCAAAAGAAGATCGATAAAAAATAAAAAAACTAATACTCCAGTGACCTCAGAGGCAAGAAGAATTGTTCCATCATCATTATATTAACCAAAAACAACTTTAGAGTCGATATCAAACGTCAATATTCAATTTACTCTTGATGAAACAAGAATTTCTTAGGTAGAAACACGCAGAACTGAATATTTCATATAATTATTATTATACATATTGTTGATACAATAAACTAAGTAGTTTCAGAAGCTTTCCAATTCCAAATAATTTGAAAACCAAACGTTCAAAAACAAAATCAAAAGTCTTCGTTGATTTGGATTTATATCCGCGAGAAAAATTCAACTGAATTCCAATAATCGAACCCAAAAAATGTAACTTGCCAAACTCTATTGGAAGTTTAAAGTAAATCCGGCCAAACATAGATCTGAAAAATCCACCAGATTATTCAACGAGTTCAATGCACCGCGTCGGATTCGCTGAATTCAATTAATCCTCACAAAAACTAACTAAAAAGTCGATTAATTACAAAAGAACGTGTAATTGAATCCGCTCGTAAATTGAAAGGACCTTGGTTAACGAGTAACACTAAACCCAATATCGAATTTCGTCCTTATGGCTCTCATGTATCATAATAAACTAGATTGCTATGTGAATGTGCGGTGTATCCCCTTTTGGATTCGTTTCATGAGAATGAAAAAGATAGAAAGAGGAATCTCGGTACTGTGGTGGTTATCTGTGAGAAACAGATGTGTCGTATTCATACACGGTGGCGCTGTGATCGAATTTCGATTCATTATAAAGAAACGGCTCCAATAGAACTTGTAGAAGTTGAAGAAGCTTGAAGTCACGTGAATGCCCTTTTTATCCTGGTGTTAAACACCATGACTTCTTATAAGAACGTCTGCTACCTTCGCCTTGTTTTATGGTCAGTCCGTTTCCGGTCCAGGATAGATATTTAGTATTAGTCCCAAATATTTAACTCTCCCAGCGATAGTGGTATTTGTTGTAGTAATCCTAGTCCTGTTAGTGGATGCACAATTCCAATGGACTTATTTCGACCTACTGTTCCTCTCTCAATTTTGTTATAATAAGCAGAGTTTGCATGTATACCCCTATTGTATTATAATATTCAACCTGGAGTAGGATCATGATGTCGTCTTGAAATATCAGTACTTTACCATTCTATCATTATTGGAGTCCATTGTCATCAAAGGACAAGCTTACTCAGACACAATCAAGTTACAAAGCCTCACTCTGAATGTTGATATTGTTTGTTTTTCCAATCATCTCAGGAACATATGATGGAAGAGAGTCCTTCAAACCACAGATATATCGAATCTAGGATAATAAACGTCACATTTTTCCTGACTACAGCACTTGATATTTTCCTTCTCAGCATCCGCGCACTATGGTCGTTTTCATTCATGTAGGGCGTTCTATTGTGACCCGTCTCCATACAAACCGTATTCTATTAGTACAAACTTCCACTCAATATACATCGAAACTCGTCCATGATCTCTATCTCGAGAGCCGTGCAGCTTTTGAAAGTGATTCTCAGCGTCCGCGTGAAGAATAGTGATGGACTACTAACAGTGTTGCCGGGTAAGATTTTCTGATATCTCCATTTTGAGCAAGCAACAAACAACATTTGAGGCAATTAATCCAACTTACCACTGCTGTGATAGTCATTAAACTTGGTGATAATTAGAACACATCACCGGAAAATATTGTACGGTCACCAAATATCAAATGCCAATAGTGTCACAATGAATACGATGAAGGTGATTGATCGAATGTGGACCTACAGCAGAGTGGCTTATTTTAGCACTTGAACTGAAATATTCTGACGCTAGTTCAGTATTGATATCGACAAAGTCAATTTGTGCTTTATGTAACCATCACTAATCTTTGAACAACATTATTCTATGTATCATTCCTTAAAGTTTATGAAACAAACTGATTGTTCTCACGCAGTTAGTTTGTTGTAGGTATGACTGCTAATTGCTACTTTCGTAGTTTCCTGTTACTCCTGCTTTCAATATAAATATCGAAAGATGGCACTTTTGCTGCTGAGAAGTGTCACAATAGAACAGCATTAATCATGAGAGACTGATCCTATAGATGGATCCGAATCGAAGAAAAAAATACATAGGGCCATTCTGGCGATGAAGTTTTCATTCTTTTTCTGTTGATTTAGCATATTCCAAATGATACACTGCTCCTTTTATGATAGAATAATAGTAATAATTCATTTCCGCCAATTGGGTATAATATGTAAATATATAGTAAGTCGATTGAAGACAAAAAGTTTACCATAACACTAGTTGGACTTCTTAGGAAAAAACAAAGGACTAAATTAAATTATCGTTCACGTACTAATGTCGACTAAAGTAAAACTTTTCAATAAGCCAAGATTTAACACGGTTACAGAACACATTTTCAGATTTCAAAGTTTCAAAGTTTCAATCGGAGTTGGCGGTTTATTATACAGAATGATGAGGGGTGATTTTCGGAATTCAGCTGTCCTGTGAGGGGCTATCCTCAATTGATCGCCATGACGAGTATAAAAATTGTGAGAGGTTCCATTAGTTGTGAGAGTTGTGAGATTTTTCTTGATGAAGACTACATATTTGAATATATAGACTGCTGGTTTACAACTTTCATAATATTCCATGTCAAAAATTAGTTTCAGAACACGTTTCGGCCCTATGAACACCCTGTTGAAATCCGAAACGCACCTCGAAGACAATATATTCAAGGAAATATATGAGAAAGTCATTGTATAGTAGATGCTAATCAGACTTTTCTGATGTACACAGTTTTTCATTTGTTTTATTGCAATACATGCTTTATTGAGTTTCTTGCAGACACCATCAATATGGTATCTGCAAGAAACTTAGAATAACACCCAATATTGGGCTGAAGAGACCATTTCGTCATGAAGTTTTTGATTTATAATGAATAAAAATGGACTTGCTTGAAGCGAAATTTGAAAGAATTCTGAGAAATTATCAGTGACTGCTCTTTGGCGACTCAGTTGTGATCGAATTCTTGAAATCTGAAGACATTTTTCTGCATCTGGCAACACTGTTCGGCAAAGAAAATCGCACATGTTTTTTCTACAGTCCATCGACCGCCGTCTCGCGGTGATTCATCGCGCCCTTGCACAAATCTCAGGTGTGTGGGAAACTTTATAGCCTCGGAGATGCAGTACTATCAGTATTTTCCAAGAGCTGTGTATGTGCTTCTGCCTACCCACTTGAGGATGGAGGAGAAATGGCCGTAACGGGATAACGTAATGCGGGATATTGAACTTCGTTATTGGAAGGCGTTTTTTTACGCGAGGTGAGGGTCACGAGTTGGTGCTTAATTTCACGAAAGAACGGTTTCTAGGGTAATTCAATTGGTTGAGAATAAACTGCAGT
This sequence comes from Leptinotarsa lineolata, assembly GCA_015342045.1. Lineage (NCBI taxonomy): Eukaryota > Metazoa > Arthropoda > Insecta > Coleoptera > Chrysomelidae > Leptinotarsa > Leptinotarsa lineolata. The sequence continues at coordinate 7,131 of WOGR01006868.1, forward strand.
TGAAACACTTGGTACAATTCGTTATTGCATCGTTTTGTTTTCGTTATCGTTTTACGATCAAGAATTTTATCAGTAAAAAAAAACAATCAAATGAAACAGCAGCAGAACAGATTGAGTGTCAAAAGTAACATGATGTTACGCTCTGGTTGATTTATGTATCGGTGCACCGACTGACTGATCAATTGACTCACTAACTGACTCACTGACTGACTGACCGACCGACCGACTCATTGACTGATTTACTTACAGACTGACTGACGCATTGACTAACTGATTGTCTGACTCACCAATTGACTAACTAACTGGCTGACAGACCGACTGACTGATTCACCGATTGACTGAATAAATGATTGACTCACTAACTGACTCACTGATAGACTCATTGACTGACTGACCCACCTACTCACTGACAGACTGACTGATCGACTCACTAACTCACTAGCCAGCTGACCGACCAAATGACTGACTCAGTGACTGACTGGCTAACTCACCGGCTGACTGACTGATATACTCACTGACTTACTGTCTCAACGATCGACTGACCCATTGACTGATTGATCCACTCACTGACTGACCAACTGACTGACTCATTAACTGATTCATTGTATGATTGACTGACTAACCGACCCACCAACTGACTCACTGATTGACTCGCTGAATGACCGACTAAATGATTGCATAACTCACCGATCGACTGACGAACTGAACGACCGACTCACCGACTGACTGATTCACTGAATGATTCACTCGACTGACTGGCTGATTGACTAACTGGCTGACTGACTCATTAACGGACCGACCGATTAATTCACTGACTGACCGACTTGGAAGAGAATCGCACAGTTGCTTGCACATGCTAGCAATCGGTTTTATGTTCGACTATAGATGTTTCACAATACAAAGTTGAATTCTGTTTGTTATACCATAATGTAATTGCTGAAACAATAAATAATGAAATTAATAACTGAGATCTTTTATTTTCTAGTGTGAACCAAAAATCTTTAGAAAAATATCTATTTACTTGTCTGTGGAAGAACAGTTCAGTTGTTGAATCGATTCAGGAACTGAACGGAACTTCGCCATTTATTTTCGAAAATATTGTGTTGATATTTTCCCTCAATCATGATTTTTTACATATGAAATGAACATGATTTTCATTATTTACTGTACTTACAATAAATAAATAAACTCCTATTTCTTTTATAATTTTTTGTGCCTACCCGAATATCTATCACCCGGGTGGCCTAATTACCAAATCTCCATCCAGGTCACAACCCCAAATCTTCTCCTAAACCCCAACTTATGAAGAAATCAAATATGCACGAAATCGAGGACTCCACTGGCGTCACACTAAGCCTTCAATCTTTCGTAGTTGACCTCATATTCGCGAGGTAAATACAAACCTAATGAACACTTTGTATGCACAGAGATAAAATTGCAACTTGAAAACTAGCAAACACTGCCATACACATACCCACTTCCCACTTCGGAGAAAGTAAATGAGGTTGCAGAGCGCAGCACTTTACAGAGAGAAAAAATAACATCGCCGAGCGATACGTTTTTAGAGACACACTCGAAAATATTCGTCAGCAAAATGCGCGGCCGAAATAATTTTGCATTTTATAAATATTAAAATTTCGCCAGTTGCGTTGTGGAGGATAGTGAGTACTATTTTTAATTCGAAAGAGGATTTTCGTCTGGGGATTAAAAGTATAAGAGTTGGAGTTAGCAGCTGTAACAGTCTGAACGTGAATTCTGTTTAAATCTGTTTAAAATTTGTTTTTCCGTTAATCAGCTGTCGCCTCCATACGAACGACAACTCACAGAAGTTGAGAAACTTGTGCGAGCTAGGGACTAACGAGATCTTACCTTTTAACGTGTGGTTCCTAACACGGTTACATAATCATCCCAGCTTCAGCAATTGTAAGCTTCTATTTCTCACTAAAGGAACAGAATTCAAAACTTTTCAAGCGAAAAACCAAGTCATAGGTTCTCTAAATCCCACGCCTCCAAATTCATCGATATGTCGATGTGAAAAATAGTTATCATTTCTAAAAATTATTCATTTTTTTAAAGACGGGAGATCGCAGTTGCTGTCTGAGATTTTGCTCAGAAAACTTTATCTCTATGGTATTACTCATAGATGGATCTGATCATATCTATCGGGTAGAAGTCAAAGGGTTAAATATATAACAGTATCTAATGTTTCTGACATATATAACGGAGTACCACAAGGCTCAGTACTCGGACCTACCCTATTTCTCTTCTATATCAAATTTACCTGTTTTGCCGAGGACACTAAAATTATATGGCACAGCAACAACACTGATGATCTACATAATGCCATCTGCTCTGATGTCTTCACTGGACCTAATAATTTCAATATAGTAAAGGTTCAATAAGCGCCTCATTACATCAAATAACTCTAGCGAATTTCAACCAATTCGGTGTAAAGATATTTCTGGTATTTTATAAATATAGTTTTTTTTTTTAACTTCAACGCACTGAATCTCAGAAACAAAGCAACTCCGGACATATGTTCGTAAAAACTTTTTTCTCAAAACAACCTTACGAATTACCCTCTGAAGATTCATACCGTAGTTAGGAAACACCCTGTATATTTGTATATATGTCCATAAATGTCTAGCTTATAGTTAAGCATCTCACGCTCAAGCTCTACCTTTTGTGAGTTACTTAAATTTAATTTTTGTATAGGTTGTGTGAATAAAAATTCAGAAATCAGTTCCAAACGATCTGCAAAAAGTATCTCAACTAGATGTAGCGGGGTCTCCACCAAACCTGACATTCCGCGAAAGTTTTACAAACGTCCCGGTATCCATAAACAAAAAATGCACACCTGCAACACCTAAAAATAGGCGAATGCACGATCAAAACACGACTCCGGCGTGCATTTCTATTTATTTTCGGACCACGTCGCAGGAACAATTTGGCAGTATGCACGGCCAAGGACTCGACAACTTTCGATAGCCGTTCGCCTCCTCGCACATTTATATTCATGAATGATTTATTTTTAACGGGACACCGTTCTGTGCAAACCTAATGGGTCAATTCTGAATTTTAAATTTCGGGAGAGATGCTGATGATGAATATTTTATGTCACTCAGAGTTTTAATAATAAATCAACTAGAAAAAGGAGGAAGTTCAACTTCAGTACCAGTCAAATAGTGTGAAAATATGTGATATTTTGATGAAATGTCAAAAATATATTCGTTGAAATATTGAAAAAAGTTTCATAAGCATAAATCTCGTTTTTTGTAACTCACAACATGCTGAGAAACGAAACCTTTGAAGTAATAATGGGAAGGAATATGAGATGAAACTAAATAATGGCCTTCCACAGGGTTCTGTGCTTGCCCCTTTAGTTTTAAACCTCTATATTGCTGACATGTCTGCAACAAAATAACTCAAGTTTGGATATGCTGACGATTGGACCCTTGCAACAAGCCACAAATCCTTAGAAACTACCATAGACTCTCACGAATGAACCGCAACTATAATTAAGTACTAAAAAAACTGAAGTATCAACTTCCCATCTCAACAACAGGCTAGCAAACTGAAAAACACGAGTGAATCTTGATAACATTCTGTTGAAACACAATAGTTACCCGAAAAACCTTGGGGTTACCCTAGACAGAACGCACACATTCAGAGAACCCCTGTCAAAAACATCAGCAGAACTGAATACGCAACAACAGTACAGAAACTCTGCAGCACTGCATAGCATCAACCTCAAGATCCTACAGCAGGTAAACCCACCTTGTCGACATTCAGCTTAACCCTGCAATGCCTATTAAATAGACACAATTATGCTCAACCCACAAGCTGGCTATTCATATCCATTGTTTAGAAAATACAAAAAAATTATGGATAACTTCTATTCCAAAAACGACATTTCCGATATCCTTGGAAACTGATTCCGATACAGGTTGAATCCGCTCAAGCGCTACACCATCTCAACTTTGGCTTAAATGCGAGATGGAGAGGAAAGGCGGAGAGAGAGTAAAATGGATCCGTACTACTACAGCTTATAGGAAATCACAGGTGAACCTGACGGATTTGAAAGATGCGCCGATGGGGTGTACTTTCCTCAGTTTTCTGTGAGATTGTGGCGCTGCCAGACAGATGACCAAGCACATAGTACAAGATTGATCATCCCATTCTGAGAAGTTCAAGAATTACGAACATCATGACTGCAGGTAGAAAAGGTTCAATCAATATTATTGACAATTTACCTAATCCAGGTACAATAATTAGCACACCAAACTACCTGAATCAACATATGTATGGAAGTGAATTAGAATTAAAAAATAATGACCGGATCCAATCTGCGGTCTTTTCCCACCATGTTGATCAAATCCATATTTCTATTTCCTTCCATTCAAATGGGAATATACCATAAATAACAATTGGGTTTTTTATGACGATATATAACTTCCACTTAGGGCCGGTTTATCAATCGTTAGCTGAGCTCATTTGGCTAATGGTTTTGTCTTAGCTCCTAGTTAAGCTATTTTTCGTTATCATTGTTACAATCAACTGGTAGCTGAAGTCTCAGTGACCACAACAGTCGCTAGAAACTGACAGTTTTCAATTTAAGCTGACAGTTATGTGGTCGTGCATGCGAAAGAAGGTTATTTATGTTTGTTGTTGTGTCACAAATGTTATTTGGGAAATACTTTTTCCAAGTAAAGAGGTTATTTTTATAATTGTATTATGGAAGTTTTCCATTTGTTAAATGATGAAGATGAGGATATAATGGAGTTCATTGAATGTAGAGGAATTAAAAACAATTTCAACTTTTTTCCAGACCTCTTCTTTCTCCTTTCATGTGATGGCATCAGTTTTTTTTTACACTCAATGACAAATTTACAGGAATTGACAATTTTTATTAGGAGTGATCTGTCTGTTTCGGTAAAATTGGATGTTATTTTATTGCTCATTTTTGTTTTTCATATGCCCTCGGAACTCAAACTTCCGAAAAATTCCAAATTAAAAAACTGAAAATGGTAATGAAATATAGGTTATATTGTATGAATCATGAACTGTTTGTTGGAGTTGTCATTTTTGAAAATCAATCCTCCAATATAAACAAGCCCCTGAAAATGTCATTCATGCCAACCTTAGTTAGCTGACAGTTATTAACATTAGCATCCATCAGGGTATGATAAACAATTTGATTAGTAATTGCAACATTGACTATTAGCTAAGCTCAGCTTTGAGGTAGGTGATAGAAGCATTTAACTACGTATTGATAAACCGGACCTAAAAAGCTCTTACGAATTCACAGTTAAAGAAATCAAAAAAACTTTATGTTGGTTTTTTATTTCTGTTCATCTCATTTCTCATTCTCATTGTCGCTTTTTTGCCAAGTGTCATAGGGCGATCGAATCTGTGACCTTTGACTTATGCACAAAACAAACATGTGTAATGAATTGTAAAAGGATCCGACTCACTTTGAGGTGACATTGCTCTGCTGAAGCAAAGTAGCAGGATGCAAAATACGCAAAAACTAAATGGCACAAAAAATGCGCAGATTTTGCGCCTCATTGGTATCACTGGACATAAACCAAATAATTTGTTAGATAGATGTCAAATAGCGAGCATTCGCTTTAAATTTTTTGAGG
>WOGR01006869.1:0-12775 GCA_015342045.1 Leptinotarsa lineolata
TATATATATCAAAATTTAATTTCATAAATTTGATTGTAAAAATATTTCAGATTCACTTAAGTAATATCATTGTGAAAATATTGAAAAACCCGTAATGTATTTTGTATAAATCATACACGATTTATTCAATGGAGTGGAGTGAAATGATAGTGGCAGATATCATGGCTTCCCTCTGAATATATAAATGTCAGTATCTGCACGAAACCTCTGAATATGCATGCATTTGCTTATTATAACTTTACTGTTCGTGTGAGTCAGTTCAATTGAAGTTGATGATAATGTTCTACACAATATTTGTACAAGCGTGCTAACATGGAATCAATGTACGAGGGAAAAATGTATCATGAAAAAATTTGATTAATGAGGATACTATTCATAAAATTCCAATTAGAATAACTTCACCTAAATCTGTTACAGTCAATAATAGTTGTCTGAGATGATGATTTCGGATATTCTTTCGTTTTCTCTGTGAAAGTGCTTGGTATGAATGATAAGATCTGACGAGAAACTTTCAATAGAAAAGCGTCTGATGATTCCACAAGTGAAAATAGGTATAGATTGCGGTCTCAGAATAGTGATTTACGAATATGAAGCAGCCTTCCATTCTGTATTCGATTAATCTGAGTCTCAATAAACACGTTGAGGTTAAAAGGTAAAACTTCGTTGATCCTCAATTCGCAGATTTTTTGAGGATTCTCTTCGATGAAGAAACGTCAGCTAGTTGAATGAAAACCAATTTTTTAATAAGAAAAAGGTTAAGACAGGACAACTACTTGATATTTCTATTCGATCACCAGAAAAATAAACTTGGTTCAGCTGATTCGGGTGACGACTCGTTTAAAAAGCAGGACAACAATTGTATATAATACAGTTATCCTTGATGAACTTATTTGGAGAAAGAACGATGTTGAGAATGACCAAGTATGAGTATGTCCTGTTTACTAAATCGCGGGGATGTTTAATAGTACAGAGACATTAATGAACGACTATTATACGTTTTCGAAAATGATTTGCAGAAAATATATCAGTGGAAATAAAAAAAAGTTATGCATAGGTTATGGAAAAATTATTGGAAATTTATCATGGCTATTCATTCCCGAACATGATATTGAATAAAATCACAACAAAAATTTTTATTTACGCCTGCACAAAACGTTTCTCAGAAATGAGTTAGTAATGATGCATGAAGAATTCATTTTACTTTTCAAGTGTTCTCTTTCTCAGTAGTTGTTATTGACCATGTCGAATATCGAACAAGATTGTATTTATAATTGTCTAAATTATTTGAACAGATGATTCACGTTAAATTGTATCACCATGTTGAGAATTATGTTATTCCCCAACAACACGGTTTTGTAGCTGGCAAGAATATAGTTACTAATTTATTTCCTTTTACTAATCGTGCATATGACATATTGGAATCAAAGTCACAATTAGATGTAGTATTCACAGATTTTCAAAAGGCATTTGATAAAGTGGATCATGGTGTTCTTTCCAATAAATTGAATAGTTTTGTCTTGGCGGATGATTTTATCGAAGTAATAAAAAATACATGAAAGATAGGTATTTCATTGTTGAACACAATGGTAATTTTTTTAAAAAGTTTTGTGTCAACTCGGGAGTACCTCAGAGCTCCATCATGTTTGTCAATGATTTGCTTTTGTCACTTAGATTGCCTGCTATTTGCAAATGACTTGAAGATTTTCAAAGAAATAAGAAATCTTAGCGACTGCGTCAAATTAAAAATAGATATACATAATGTGTGTGTAACATACGATAATATTTTGTCAATCACAAATCATATTCATGGAATCATGTGTGTGTAACATACGATAATGTCTTGTCATTTGCGAATCATATTGGGATACTTGATAAGACAAATTAAAAGCTTTTAGAATTTTAATGCAATCAAATGTCTTTACTATGCACAATTTAGACCTAATTAGAATCTGCTTCAATAATATAGTCAGGAGAAAGTCGGACATTACTCCAGAGAGTTGAAAAAACACAAAACAAATTTTTGAGATACTTGTATTTAAAAAAATATCACACTAGAGCAGATTATAATATAGTACGAACAACTGATTTAAGAAATCAATTTAAAATTTTGTCTTTGGAACACAGGCTTACCCTTTGCATGTTGGTTTTTCTCTACAAAATTATCAACAATATAATAAATTCTCCAGGACTATTAACTTTGATGAAATTCACTATACCTCTTCGCAGAACCCGAACACTAGCTCAGTTCAATATACATCTTGCGACCATGTTTCGACTAGCCAATAACTTCAATGTTATGATTGATTCGGATTGTACTATCTCACAAAGTGAATTTATAAGCATTTGCTTGTATTATATCTCGGATATGAGTGTATAATGCATTTCTGTGTGCTGTTGTTGCTTTATGCGTTTGTTTTTCTTTTCAACGTTGAGTACAATGTTAGATTTAATTTATCCATGTAATGAGAAAGAAACTTTTGTTTGGATATAAATAAATGAATAAATAAATAATCATCCATATTGGATCTGTCATGAAATTAAGTTCAATCAATACATTTCTACCCAAATGCAATGATATTGATTATCATAAAATGATTTGGTAATGAAACGTCAATATGTCGAGCAAACACGAGCGAACACGAACAAACATACACGAATGCTCGCTCATGCTCGCTCGTGCTCGCTTTTTGGTGAATACGCACCTTAAGAATGCAAAACTGACACTTCGAAATGGGTGGCCTCTACAAAAGAGACAAATTTATCTCTATGTAAAAAAGTACTCAATATTTGTACCATTTCACATCATACTAGTGTTAAAACACATATTAAATAAACACCTACATGTGGTGAAGTATAAAAATTTTTTTTTCAACGATTAAATGTATATGGGATGGAATTGACCGATAAATGATGTAAATTCATGATGGCGTAAAATAACTCTAATGAGATGAATGAAAACACTTTAATCTAATTTCCACTTGGTATTTTATTCCTACGAGTTTATACTTGATAATGCTGGGGTAGAATCCGAAACCGTTCGCAAGAATAAAATACCTAGTGGAAATTAGACAAAAGTGATCATGAATTTCCACAAAATAAACAAGTCATCAATTAAAAGTATTCAATTAACACTTTATTGTAGATTTCCACTCAACACAATACAAAACCGCATGTGTTTCACCCAATAGTTTCTTCTGGGTTGTACAATACCAAGGTTTGAGGAAGGGCGTCACTATTATTTGTGAATATTAGAGTGTATCTCTAGCTTACCAATTTTTATTCATTTCATGAATTGAGTTGAAATGCTATCTGAATATAGTATAGGTAAATTTTGATAATTTATGAAAAGTCCAACAAGGCACTATGTAGTAAGATCATCCAATATCCTGGGGCCTTTTTTCTGGGACGAATATTCCCATAAAAGAGATTTACGAGGGATTATGAAAATAAGACTTATCTTGTTGTTGATGTTGGTAAAAAATATCATCAACTAAGACTATAAATAACAGGTTGCCCAAGAGAGTAGGTATCTTGAGGCTCATGAATTCTAAATCTGAAGATATACGAGTACTGTTCATGGAAACCATCTGTTTCTAGTATTCGCTCTTGTCACGACTAGTCGAGAGAAAATTTATGTCTCGTTGAAACAAGAAAACCTTTTTTCTCGATGAGACAAGGTAAATACTGGCAAATGTAGCAGTTATTTGTTGTCTGTTTTCGAATTTACATGTCGAACTTTGATGAAACTAAAGTAATATCGTTAATACTTGAGAGGCTTCACACCTTCTTGCGTTTACAACCTCTCAAAAGAAGCCAATTCGGTAAATCTGCCATACTTATGCTTTTGATGTCATTTGTTTATTATGAATAAAAATACATCAGCTTACTTCAGTTCATGATCATCATTATTTAATCGAAAATTAACTGTATAGGTAAATAACCAATACCAGTTAAAAATGCGTTGACTTTAACATTATTCTAATTGATCATGTTCACGTAAAAATGATTGGATATGTTTCAGTTAGTTTGAGGCGTTCCATGATTGGCAACGTGTTTTTACAATTGAAAAACTTTGAATTCAAACGCGTTCAGTATTTTGCTCATGTAAAGTTGATATTGTTCAAACGAAGTGAGTGAGCATACTTAAAGACTGGCTGTAAATCAAATTTCCAAAAAGAACAATTTGTTCAGGCTAGTCTCAACTCCCTACACTGTAGGTTAATGGACTGACACCTTTCAGAAAACAACTACTCCCCTGGCTAATACCACGAAGGGCGTTGGATTATATCCGACAGGTGTCAGTGCAGGATACTTCACTGAAGTTATTCCTGCATATGCTGTTGGCAATACAACTAAACGGAATCGATTTTCAATTACTGGAACAAACTTGCAGACCGGTTTCGGGCTGTTTGGCCACTCGTCAGTTCAAGGCAGTGTCTATCAATCTTCAAGTATGCTCATTCACTTTGTATAGTTTTCTTCCTCATACGAGGAATTGGGCAAAACTTGGATATGCGGTTGGATACCTCGTTTTCGACCAGGTGGAGCGATGACAAACATGTTGTTGGTCGTCCGCTTCTGCCTAGTTCGAGGAATGATACTCTGAAATTATTTCTATATTCGATTATCGGAAATCATCGACTTTAGGTTGATGATAGACACTGCCTTGCACTGATGAGTGGCCAAACAGCCCGAACCGGTCTGCAAGTATGTTTCAATAATTGAAAATCGATTCCGTGTAGTTATATCGCCAACAGCATTTACAGCCAGTCTTGAAGTATGCTCACTCACTTTGTGTACTGTTATTGTATTTGTTTCCAACTACCAAGGAACCAGAGCTAACTGATAACAGAAAATGTCATTTATTTATGCAGGGAAGTACTTGTGATGCACTGTTTGGAACATTTGGTGTAGTAACGAATATTACTGGAGTGATTGAAACATGTGTCGAGATGTTAAAAATAACGGTTAGTAACAGTAATATTGATTTCATACGGAGAAAGTTTGTTCGCATCTTGATACAAAGACAGGTTTGGAGCCTAGCTCCCTTGCCCTTTTGGCTGTCATTGTCAGAAGGACAAGTAGATGTAGATTGGGTAGAGGAAGTTGTAGACGACAAGTAACTTATTTTGCAATCTCTCCAGAATGGAGAGATTTGACGGAGCCGCTTGTCCCCAGACACCTGAAGCGTACATGATGACAGGCTTGAACATCATATTGTAGATCATAATCCTAATTTTTTAATTTAATTTTGACTTTCTGTTGATTAAAGGGTAGAGACTTTGAGTTTTACCCTGAATTTTCTTCTTAATTGACTTGATATGCGGGTTCCAGAGCCTACGGTCTATTAGAAGATCGAGGTACTTGACCCGCATCTGCAAGTCGATCTCCCTTCCAGAGACCCACACTTTCATGGCCGGAGAAGATATCGCTCTTCCCATAGTCATCGCCTGAGTTTTGTCCGGGTTCACTCTAATCTTCCACTTGAGGTACCAGCGCTCGAGCTCGTCCAATGCGCGTTGCATGTAGACGATCCCGAGCTCCCGACCCATGGAAGACGAGAGGAGAGCCGTGTCGTCGGCGTAGAGGGAGAGAGACCCTTACTCGCTCAAACCTAGGCAGCCACCGGACCAGACACCGAGGTAGGTTGAACGCGAGAAGTTTTTGCAGAAGACCTTCGTGCCATACACGGTCGAAGGCCTTCGAGATGTCTAGTAATATGACGTGCACTTTTTTATTATTGTTCAACTCAGAGATCGAATTTTCGACCAACCTTAGGGCCTGCAGCTCGGTGGAATGTTCTCTCCTGAAGCCGAATTGTTCGTCAGGTAGAACATTTCGGTCCTCGACTTCTTCGTCGAGTCTTTGGAGAACGACTCTTTCAGCCAGCTTAGCCATCGAGAATAGCAGACTGATCGGGCGATAACTCTGCGGGAGCCGCAGGTTCTGACCCTGTTTGGGAACCATGATGACAATGGCATGCTTCCACCTTCTGGGGAAGTACCTAAGGGCCAGCGAGCTGTTGATGATGGTCAGAAGGCTGTCAACGCAGTTGTCCGGGAGCTTCTTCAACAACTTATTTGTTATTGAGTCAGCTCCCGGGGCTTTCTTGGCCTTTGCGGCTTTGATATAGCCCTCTAGCTCCTCCACAGAAGCCGGACGGATATCATCATCATCATTCTCTCCAAGGAAATCATGAACCTGATTCACCAACAGAGTATCGCGGTCGATGTCATCGTCATCGTCGATGACTGTCCTAAAACGAACAAGCCTGAAAATAAAGCGATGGCATCTCCCCCGACGAAGACGCCACCTATGGAAACGCCATCTATGGGGATCCTCGTTCATCACCGATATCTGTAGATTGTGTATTCTGTCGTTTACATAGATGGCGTCTTCATAGGAGGATGCCATCGCCTCAACTTTTAGGCTTGTTTGTTTCAGGACACGTCAGTGGTTCAGCCTAGCACCACTGATGAGACCTGGTAGATCGAAACAGCGCTTCCTGTGCTAGATCACAAATTCATCAAATTGCCTTGCACTGAGAGACAGAGGACGAATCCCTGTTGGCGGTTGATGTCGAAGCTTGGCTTTGTAACTGAATGCCTTGAGGAGCCTCGTTTATCCTTGACATTCGTGAATTGTGTCTTCTGTCGCTTTCATAGATGACGTATTCGTAGGGGGAGATGTTCTGTGGTTCAGCCTAGCACCACTGATGAGACCTGGTGAGTCGAAAGAGCGCTTTGTGGTATTGGATTACAAATCCATCAAATGCTTCAATAAGATGAATGAAAACACTTTTTTGTCTAATTTCCACTACGTTTATTTGTTCTTACGACCGGTTTCGGGGTTTAGCCCATTATCAAGTAAAACTAACTTACTGAGGTACCTAAGAGATCACATTAGGGGTATTCTTTGCATCTTGAGCTTCTTCATGTATTGGAACTGTTAATGTTAGCAATTCTGTACTTATACAAAGACCCTCACTTATATATGCTTTGTTAGTTGCATATATTTACCGTTTGTATTGTAATACTTCATTCTGTTTCATATAGGTGGCAGCAGAAGATGTAATGATTGGAAGCTCATTCCTGATTTCTGATCAAGTAGTACTTTGACAGTCAATTGCGTTGTTGTTATGATAATATGAAATAAAGTGTATTTCACAATCCCCAAATCCTTATCAGTTATTATATTCAACTTTGCATTAACCCATAGGAACCAATCTAGGCTAACTGAATATCAACACCTCCCATCAACGTATTACATTACCGTATATAAAAGTTTGATGTGAGATTTATCTATTTTATAAAAAAAATACTTTTTAGGAAAAATTTTTATGGCTTTCTATTTCTCCATTAAACAAACAAATTTGAGACACTTCCAAAGAAAAGAAAAAACTACTGTCACATAAACATTGAATTACAAGAGAGAAAAAAATCCTTTCGAAACAATTATGAATTGAATTTTTGGCTTGAGTAAGTTCAGATATGACAGAAACTTGTTTACCTGCTCTTCACCCTGCTGCTATATCATGAATGTACATGGCTGCTTGATCTAAGCCACGTTCGAATTTTTGACTAAACGGGCTGCCAACTGCAGTGCCACCCGTTTGTTCATAAAAAACACTGACACATTGGAAAAACATCGATGATGAACAATAAGCAAACCGGGCGATTGACTCTGCCAAGAATACTGCACTAATTAGCTGCATTAGTGTCTTTGACAGGAATCATCGTGCATAAGATCATGTCGAATCTCACTAGTATGTCTCCTGAACCTAGCCGTATGTGCCTCATCTTCTCAATAAAGTTCCTTGAGTCTTTATTGAATACCTCATTTATTCCTATAGGCGACGGCATTAAGTGTATGTTTGGCCGGGACATAAGTAGGTAAGCCTGTCGCATTCACGATAGGTCTTGATAATAAGAAAAGTATTCATTAATATAGGAATCCCTATACACAAATAAAAATTTCAATTTGCAGCAAAACAATTGTTCTTCAATCAAGAAAGAATGTACATAAATATAAAAAGAAAAAAGAAACTGAGAGTAATGCCTAAATCTAATGTTCAAATGGACGATTAATACCATATAGATAAAACATTTTTAGGTATCGGTGTATTCAACTTTACAAATTGAAGGTAACAATTTTTTAAAGTGAACAATTTATTTCCTACATTTAATTTCCCCAGAAAGTTTCTTATAATATGAGTGTCCTCTATGTAATAAATATTTCGTTGTCGTTGTATAATGCATTCGAAATACATATAAGTCCATGTTTCCTTGTGTAAAGTATTCATGAATTTCATTAGTATAAACAATAAATTAGTTGTAGCAAATGGGGAGTTTTCAAGTTCAGAGAGCCAATCAAGAATGTGAAGCATTGCCCTTATCGAGTATATATCTTTTACATTTTAGAAATATTCGCATGCATCTATTCATTGTTGAGGTCTCAAATTAATAATCCTCGCATATTGTAAAGCCTAGACTGCCTAGAGGATAGATGTGTATTGATCGTCCGAGTACCTGCACAGTTTATCCCATTTCCAGTCCCATGATTCGTTTTTTTTTTTTCGGTGTGTGGCATAAGTGCAGTATACTCTTGAATAGATAATTCAATATGAATAAAAATAATTACTTCAATACTGTCTAGGAAAGTATACAATATTCAATTCGAAAAGAACCAAGCAGCCAATATAAACAAAATCATCGCTGTTATCAGTTTCATGAAATAATTCAGCGTAACTCTGTATTTTCTCTATCTGAATACATAAATATTCAAGATATGCTAATAAATGGAAATTGCCAGGATTTTATCACCCACAGATCTACGAAATCTTGAAATATGATTATGGAAATTCAGGCAAGCTGTTGTTGAACAACAATGATCTCTATTCAAACATTATTTTTCACGGGAAAAGTGAGAATGTTATATCAAAATTAAAAAAAAAACCTTAAAAACTTCATAACAATGAGACTAGTGATATTGGGAAAATATCATTAATCAATAAGCAATGATCAATAGGAATTTAAAGGCTACATTGATTGTTCAAGAGAGCTCCAAACATATTGACAGCATACTGAAGTTTATTGATAGACAATTATATTGAGATGTATTGATGGAATATGTGTTTATGAAAATATTGATTTCAATTAAAAAAGGAATATTGATGTTTATAAGATATATTGATTCATTATTGACATATCGAACATTGAATTTTCTCATTATAATTCCAAAACAAGCACTTTACCCAATCACCATAAATAATATAATGAATTGCTCCAAAGTTTGAGAATCATTAAGACAAAAAAAAACTTCAAATCTTACAGATCCTTACCAAAAGCTAGGTATCCCAATATAATGGATAACCTTCGACCGGCAGGAACTGCTTTACACATTATTATATCTTATCAATTTTACCTTTAATAAATCATCAAAGGTCGCTTAATCCGTTCGGAGAAAATTTATATATTCCACTGCTGCTGTGACTCGAAGATACTTCAGCAAGCGTTTTCTTCATTTTGCACTGATCCGAAGTCCAGGTAAGAAAAGCTAACTCTATATGAAACACCATTTCTTGATAATGTAAAAAAAACATAATACTAATAAAAATTGTTATTTGTGCTTTCCAAGCACAAATAACAATCAAAATGAAAATGTCATTCATCATATTGATAGCTATATTGAAAGTATATTGAAGCATACTTATGAGACCTTCAATATATTGCTCAATGCATATTGATCGATGATATTGACCATATTGGGGGTACTCAACTGAAATAAGAGTAGCTTAGAAATAATTTTCTTCAGAAGAAGCATTTATCCTCAAGTTGAAATGCCTATAACTCCTCATATAAAAACAGTGTTCAATGTCAATCATGGTAACATACCAGAAAATCATCAGCAGAAAACAAGTCAAACTGGTAAATTTGACCACCAGCATTTCCTCATTTCAGTGTAAAAGGTTTGGACTTCTCCAATAATCAGCGGGAATTTTTCTTTGAGCTGAAAAAGTCATTCATTAGAAGATATGCAAATTATAATTGTGAATTTTATTTGATTACAGTTATTATCTTATATAGTGCTATCTAAATTAGTAGAACTTTTCTTACTCATTGAGATGCAAGAAACCAAAAAGAAACAATCAACCATCGTGTTTTCGAGTTAAAAAAATAATTTATTTTTAATGAAAACCCCTGTTATTGAAGGTAGCACCGAAACCTCTGATGCAGAATAAATCAAGAATAATCACTGTTGCCAAATAACAGAACGGTAACATTATTCTTGACGCGCATTTCACCAATTAAGTTGGCGTTTTCAAGAGATCTGGTGAAACACGCGTCGAGAAAAGTGTCGGCGTTCTGGTGTTTGCAAACAGTGGTTGTTTTGGAGACGTCTGTATATTTTTTTTTTGAAAAAGCATCAAATATCGAACAAAAAAGCTCTCAAACAATTAAAAATGAGGAGAAGAGAAACAGAATCACAGAACTGCACCTCCGGATATAAGGTTTCGAAAAGCAAAATATCAAAAAATGTCAAATATTAGTTGTTATCAAATATTCTCTTATAAGCTTTATTATGTCAGTTACAAATTTGAATAATAATGTTTTTATTTAACAAAGAAAGGTGTGATATGTTAGAATGTTATTTAGTGTTCAAAAAATGGTGTTTGAAAGCAAAGAAATAATACTTTGACTTTTATACCCTCCACATTCAAACATATGAACAATATTTTTTTAAATTCTTAATGAAAAGTAGTACTGAGTATATTTTTCCTAAATCAATTGCAAAAAAACTTTATTATTAACGAGGCTACACAAATTGCAGTTATTGAATATTTCTACACCTACTATGAAAATTCAATACCAGATATTATAAAGGACTCCAATTTCTGTTTTGGTACTGTTCTGTACAGTTTAAGAAATATAAATTTATTATAAGTACCGACCAGTTCAAATTTTTTTTTTAATTTATATTGTTCCAGAAAAAATAGAATACACAGAGGCTTCAATGGAAAAAAATGTTAGGAGTCATTTCTCCCAATTTCATCTCTCCAATAATAACAGAGTTACCAATATTGGACACCTAATTTGGGTATCACTAAAGATGCTGATGATAACACTAGTAAACTGACTGGGCTAAATTTTTGGAAATAAAGACTGAAAAACTTCTTGAAAACAATTTTACATACTATGGGACAAATATTGTGAAAAAAAAAATAAAAAACATCTAGTACCTACTGTTTTATATATTTTGAAGACAATCTCTCATGAATTAAAATTATTTTTGTCATCATTTGATAAGAAAACACTGAAGGACAGATATATTTTAAATACTTTTTTCTGCAGAATCAAAGCTGTAGTCACAAACTGACAATTGTTCAATATAAAATCACTAACCTCAGTAAGTCCTGCCAGTTCCCAATCTATCACAGCTTCTTTATGGAAAACTTTACAAAAGTGTACTTTTAATTTTTGAAGATCTTGTAAGTTACTTTTGATCTGTAATTTATCCTTTTTATTATACCTAAACTCATGTTGACCAAAAGCATATGATAGTTCTATTAAAAAATCATTCAAATCATCAGTATTCAACCTTGGAAAATGATCTATACTCAAATTATGGTAGGAGTTCTTCAAAATAGCTTCTAGAAATACACTTGGATCTATCTTGCATCTGAACTCATATTCCAACTGCATTTCATCTTTGAAACGTTTAAAATCCAATAGTTTATGGTACCTTTTTGATAGCTGTAGAATTTCACTGAATTTGGTATGCATGTGAGTCTTGTTCAGTTTTTGGAAGTGGTAGGATATATCAACATTTATTGTGTCAAGTTTAATGGTCATCCAGTTCTCATCAGGAAAAATGATGAATGTTTCTAGAATACTATCAACAATATTGTCATCTACAATTATGATTTCAATCAAAGGTAATGTCTTTGGAAGGTTCACAGATTTATTTATGCATTTATCTCCAATTTTCAGAGATATACTAATAATACAATTCATATCTTTCAATTTCTGTAAGAGTGCTTTTGCAATGTACACTTCAATTAAATAATATTTACAGTTCTGGCATGTTAAGAGTTCTCCAATGTCCATTTGTATTTCATCTTCATATAAGGAGAGTAAATGGACAATATTATAAAAAATTTTAAGGCTAGTTGATGACAGTTTCTGACTGACCCTCTGTTTTATTAAATTATAGATGATAATTCGGTCATTTTCTTTTTCTAGTTCTTTTCTGAGTTCATCTGATTTTTTGAGCTCATTGCTGATCTGCTCTATTATTTTTTCATATTGACACAGTTGTTCTGAAGTGATGGATTCCATTAAAGATTATTATATAACCACAGTAAATTCACTACTTGGATCTTATTTGTTCTAACTCAAATTTTACTTAATACCTTTATTGTTTATACTTTTTTGGTTACAAATAGAATCACTGCACTTGAAAAAGAGGGTGCATTTCATGTTATAATATTGGCTATCCTTGATGTCGAATTTAAAGTGAACTGTCAAATATAATATCGAATTGTAATAAATTTATTTATTCTTATAATAATTTAGTTGTACTAACTAAAACAATGAATGAAAGAAAAAAAAATATAGGTTTGAATTTTTGACAAGGAGAGTTGCCAATCATACAACACCAAATGCCTCCTCTTTTGTTATAATTAAAAATGGGTGTGTTGCACTAAGCGCTAACAACGATCAGCTCACGACCGCAATTTTTCACGTTCCACTTGCTTGCGAGCGTTATTGTCGTT
>WOGR01006870.1:0-12773 GCA_015342045.1 Leptinotarsa lineolata
CCTGTGAAGAAAAATATATAAAAAAAATCAATAAACATGCACAGATTCACCCTATTTCTTCGTTGGACAACAATCAGCTACCCTGTATAGCTTACACACTGGCGGGACACGATGGGAACCGTGTAGCTAATCACGTGGCGAAAAAAACAAATTCTAAATGATTCTGAAAAAAAACCGGAATCTCGAATTTACTCTTTTCGACTGACGCGGCTTGAACATACTAGACACAAAATATCACTTCCGCTAAATACTTTATGATAAATTCAAATAGAATTTCTGCACAATTATTTTTTTCGTTCGGACAAAACACCCTTCAGCTCACGTTCGTCAACCAACGGAAAACTGAAATAGTCTCGGACACAAAGCCGTAGGTCTATCCACATCTGGCGTCAATAAAATATCCCCAGCTTTCTTATGGCCATTCGGGCCGTAACGAAACGGGCCTTCTCGCTAGAATTTCGCGTCAACTTTCGCGAACGTTGACACTTCGAGTTCCAAGTCTTTTTGGGCCAAAATTCCCAAAGAAACCGGGAAATGGGATTCGCACGAATATCTGCACTCAATCTACATTTTTCGCACTAGAAAATTGGTTCTGACTTGTACTGAGACTCGGGAAGCAAAAACAAACAGTTTTTGTTTCACGACAGTTATAAAGAATATAGGCTGACATCGCATATGTTAACTAAGGCTGAAAGTACTATCGAATACATGGATGTTGTTTTCCTTGTAAATCAGCTGTGTAATGGAATGCAAATCGTTCAGTTAGTTAACTGCTTCCATATGAACTTTGAATAACCCAGAAAAATACCTTTTTCTATAAAGTTTGCTGATGGATGTTCTCCCTATATCTTGTATAAAGATGAAGAAATCGAAACTCGATTGTTTTTCACAATATTCTACCAATCATGAAGTTATCAAAGCAGTAAAGGCATCACGTGTATATTTCGAAGGGGTTCTTCTTTCATATTTTCACAAGCTGAAGGGTAACTTGTTTTGAAACAGGAGTTTAATACTTCGAAAAACATGTAGAATTCAGACACTAAATGTATATTGTCCTTGGAGAGTGTATTACTCGCTAATTTTTTATCAGACCTGATACGAGACAAAATATGAGTGAGGTATTTGTTTTTAATGATTCACTTCAAAAAGTGCACGTGTATATATCGTTATATTACAAGTAGTTAGTATGACAAATCCATAATTCAAACGATTAAAAATAGTCTTGCTATATATCCAGAATATAACTGTTATCAATTATACACTTTTGAGCTTCATTAAAAAATAACGAGTAACCAATATGAAGATACTGCAATTGAGAAATATGTAAGTGAGGCAATATTCGAGAGTTCTCAGAAACAGCTGAATGTTGCATTTCATTTGTATTTCTATATTATTTGGAATCAGAAAGCTCTCAAAGCATGAATATGATTAATGTTATATATGTATGATATTTAATTCAGTTTTTCGTAACTCCATTTCGAAAAAATATTCGCATGCTGCTGAGTATAACAAAAGTACATGAGATATTGAGCTAATAACCATGGCACCAGCGTAGAAGTTGTTTTTGATGGATGCAATGATGATGGACTTCCGACTTCTGAGAGAAATATATGAGTTATACTTCAATCGATTTTCGGAGAAACAGCTGCAAGTTGCGCTATCTCAATCGACTTGAAGTAGTTATAATCGTGCCATCTATTTTCTCTAGACAGAAAAAATTGGAGTAATATCATTCTACGATCTTTAGGAATAGTATACTAGGATTGTCAAAGTTGAAGAATTTTTTTTATTCAACGAGATAGACCTCTAGTTGCTTCAGAGAAATCAATCGACGTCAAAATATCGAAATGCTTTTCCACTTACTCAAGAACGACATGAGATATTGATTTTAAATTTCGCACAGTTATTCCCAGGTACTCGAAAACACGTGAAAATTTTATTGTCGACTGTGAGTTCTACTATCAATCCCACTTTCGCTCCTACTTCCGATCCGCCCCACACCTGTCCAGGGACATTATAAGGAGACCAAAGCTTGTGGACCCACAGTCCTCGCTTGGTAGTTGACAGATTAATACCCTTGATTTATATATATACACTCCAAAAAAGGAGAGGGCAAACCGCGGACACGTGGTTTTTGGGAAAAAAAATGTATTCATTTTTCAACAGAATCTCCTTGCATCTTCAAACACTTTTTCCAGTGACGTTAAATAAGTTTGATACCGATTTTATGATAAGAACTGTCTTGCTCCCCAAAATAGCCATTAATTGCCGACATCACTTCTTCATCGTTAGGAAATATTTGATCAGTAAGCTAGGTTTTCAAGTTTAGGAACAGAAAATAATCCAAGGGTGCTAAATCTGGCAAATAGGGTAAATGAGGTAGCAATTCAAACTTCAATTCGTTAATTTTGATCATTGCAATAATGGATTTGTGAGCTGGTGCATTGTCTTGATGAAACAACACTTTTTTGCTTGATTCCTCCACTTAAAAGTTGGAATTAATTCGCATAATTCTCGCCGTTGATAGTTTTCCCTTTTTTGAGATAGTCAGTGAAAATTATCCCACGCGCATCCAAAAAACCCATGCTATGACATTTCCTACAGATGAAACGGTCTTCGTCTTCTTTGAAGACGGTTCTCCCTTCAGAGTCCACTGTTTGGTCGACCATGGCGATGCTTATCTTGGCAGCTCGTACGGCCTCGTTTAAACTCTGCTACCTAATATTTTACTGTTGTAAACGAAAGAGCAGAGTCACCCAGAGTAGAATCTAGTTCAGCTTTTATATTGTTTGGGCTGAAACCATTCAAATGATAGTATTGTACCATATAACAGTAACCAATTTTCTTCATTTTCACGAATTCATCAAGAACGTAAAATAATCGACAAGATTCAATGTTGAATATAATTTGGAAAACTCAATTTTCCATCGAATTCATCCATAAATTAAATAGTACTGCCTGGTAATCCATAATGAGATACAAAAGTACTTTCACCACACCTGAACAAAATCCTTATCTTTCGAAGCGCGTTTCGCTAAGTAAGCCTTATCAGGAAAAAAATGTGTTTCTGAGTTAGATCTTGGGTAATGAGAGTTCAATGAATGACTTCCCAGTAATGAGTTAGTTTGTAATATCATCTTCATTCTGTCATGTGGAATCAGATATTGGTGACAGTAATTTCAAATCTGAACTTAACGAGTATTCACAAAAAAATGTTATATGCTTTCACCTAATTTCTGAATTGTAAACCACGAATTCAAAATATTTGTATATATTCGAATTATGAAGTGAAAAATTGCCTATGTGTGTATATAACTTTTATTTAGAGTACCAGAAAATATGAAAAAGAGTCATAACAGCATGAATTAAAAAAACTCATCAAAGCATGTTTTAGAAAGTCCCAACATATTGAAAACTTTACTAAATCAATATTAGATACAACGTTATTATTCAATGAAAGTGTCATCCACAGAAATGTGATCATATGCATGTTTATGTTCATGTATGAGGAGTATGACCATTCATGTACCAATATATAATTGGAATAATCAAATGAAATATCCATACATACCAACTGTTTCTTGATAATATTTTTTTTCTGTCCGAATATCGATTTTTTTTCTTTTTCTACTCATTCTTCACCTTCACTTCCTCCGAATGCAAACGCTTTCCATTCTTGTATAAACTTTATGTTTTCTATTTTCCGAAAAAAAATTGTTGTAGTTATGCCATCATCGAAACCAATAAAACATTTCCTGAGGGATTTATTTTTGGAGTATCAACATCAGCGTACCAAACAGAAGGTGCCTGGAATGAGGATGGAAAAGGCGAAAACATATGGGATCATTTTATCCATGAAAATCCAATGAGAGTTGATAACAATGAAAATGGTGACGAAGCATGTGACTCTTATCATAAATATAAGGAGGATGTCTTCCTTGCTGCAAGTCTGGGATTGTCAGCTTACAGGATCTCCATATCTTGGTCCAGGTGATTTTCATATACTATATATGTATCAAGCATTATTTAAATTTCATACACGAAGAGGTTTCTTTAATAAATTAACTTGAATCTGAAACATTTTTCACTTGAAAGAGTGGTAATTTGGTTTAATCAGAACTCAATTCATTTTCTGAGCTGAATTTGAAAACCAATAAAATGCTATATACAGTGTCATACATAAAGTTCGCGACATATGAAAGTTTATTTCATTGATAGAAATAATGAAAATTTTACTTCGCAGTTAGTGTGTGCTTAAAAAATTCGGAGAAACAGTCTCTTTCCTTTTGTCATGTGCTAGGTTAGGTTAGGTTAGGTCAGAAGTGAGTGGGTCTACTCGACTCTCCACCGCAACCTTTAATTTTTCGAATCTTTTTCTCTATCGATTCGAACGAAACATAATTCAAATTTTATAATTTTGATGAATATGAGACTTCAATGTCCCAGAAAATACCTGTATTGGCCTGTTACCACCTACAAACTGACCCGAAATATCATACTTTTCGTTAAACTAAACATTGACCTACGGTTGAAAAACTATTCGAAAAACTTTCGTTATAGGGATTTGTACCAAACATGATATAAAATTTCGTGATTTTGAACATTACAAGACTAATGCAACATACCGGAAAGAAAATACTAGGTACTAATCAAATGGAAATAAAATTTTCCCTTAGTAGGCTTTTGACACAAATTTTTAGTTTTGGTTATGTCAAATTATTGCTTATAATGAATCGAGTTTAATGAATCGTACATTAATGATTCACAAATAAGTTTTATGTACAATATTACACAAGACAAGGTGGAAAGCGTTTTTTTATGTGGTGAAAATGTGCCATATTCAGATGTTGCTTGTATTTTCAATCATCGGCATCGAGAAAGAAATAAATATTCACTTCAGTACCGTGGGAAGGATATTGAAAACATTCCAAGAAACTGACTCTGGCTCCAATGAAGTATAACAACTCAATGTTTGTTTGAGCGTTGTTGAAAACTAAAAAACTAATATTAGGAGTATTAGTGACGATGTATTGATTGCACAAGAAATTTGCATAAAAATAAATTCCATCCTTATAAGCTAAAGTTCATACACAACCCCTGAAAAAATATATTCCAATATTCAAGTAGGATTTTCATTTTGGTTACAAATTGAGAAAGAAAATGATATCGCATTTTCTATAGGATTTTATGGACATACTAGGCAACTTTCACATCGACCGGAACAGTTAGTCCCCAAAACTGTCGCTGGTGGTCCAACAATAATCCAAATTTTGTAATAGAATGCCGTAACCTATATTAATTTAAGACAAATGTGTGATGAAGATTATTATATAACTAAATGGTTGAACCATATTTTTTAGAGAAAATTTGAATGCAGACATGTACAGAAATTTCATTATGAATCAGTTTTATGAAGTTTTGGATAATCTGCCGCTAAGTGTTAAAAGAAATTTGTGATATCATCTTGACGGGGCACCGATCCACCAAACGGTAGAAGTGAAACGGTGTCTCAGTCAGATGTTTAGGGACAAAGTGATAGGAAGAGATTGGGAAGATTATTGGCCACCAAGATCAACGGACTCATCTCCGAAGGACTTTTTTTATAGGGTTATCTGAAACCCAAAATGTATAAGCATAGACCATTTGCAAATACAGATCATTTAGAGCATACCATTCGGGAGTGTTGTGCTAACATAAATCCCCTATTTATTGCAAATGCCACAAAGTCTGTGAATGAAAGGACTTTAATTTGTATATAACGGGAAGGACGGTACACTGAATGATGATTTTGGTTTCTTTATAAGATTATTGAGATAAATCAATGAATGTTAATGTTTTGTTGTGAATTCGGTTATTGTTATTGACACATCTAATTAACTCAAGAAGCGTTATTATTTGCTCGATAACTACATCTAACACTTTACATCCCACAGTCACACTGTTGGGCGTAAATTGCATCAAAATATTTCGAACTCATCTGCAGCTAATGGAATACGAGTGAAATACCAATGAAAAGAAATACGTTTATTCGATTACTGACATATGTGTGACTGTATATATACAAGTTATTGTTGAAATAGAAAATGTGCATTTTCATTGAGATAATATGATAGGTGGCCACTGAAATAACACATAGAATGAAACATAGTATTTTTGGTCACGATATCACTTACATGTCTGTATACATCTGATCGCGAACGCGAACGAGGCATGCGGCAGCGGAGCGAGGCAAAACGAAGCATTGAATGGACACCGTTTTCACTAATTGTTCATTGGTAAGCTGATGAGTTTGCAGTACATTCCAGATATCAGTACAATAATTGTGTGCAAAAAAAGTATGAAGTGTTCTGATAATGAATTGATTATCGTGAGTGCAGCTCTTTAGTAGTTTGGCTAAAAAGCGGAAATGAAACGTTGATTGATTACCAAATTGTATAAGGATATGTTCCTCACGAGTGAACATTCGTTTATTCAATTCCACATTGATAATGAAAAAGACGGACACTCCCATAATTGTATGAATGTTTTCACTTTCGTTAACTTCGTTCAACATCTGATGGAAATCATCATGCCCAATTACTTTTAACCAATGACAACCAACGAAACTGAACCAGCATAACCAGTGTACCTACAACTGCTTTTTTTTCAGGATTATGAATTTTTGTTAGGACATTAATTTTTCATAACTTCCATGTAGTTAGAAGTTTCTATCGTGGATCTGATTTCCTTCAAAAAACATATGGACATTGAGGATAACTCTTAAGACACAACCAAATGTTTTGTTTATTCTATTCATCTGTAATACCTTTATCAAGTTGAGTGGAATTATGGTCAAGTGTGTGATTTTTATGACCGACTATTGTCAGTAAAGAATATTTTCGAGTTGGTTGGAACACATTTTTCAAGCAAGGCATTTAGTCTCTTCTGGCAGTTCTTATCGAGAACTGAAAACCTCTCTGTAGTTACTTACCCGCAACGAGGTCACTCTGTCATTTTCTATTCGCGTTTTTGTTTGTCATTGTTTTCTTCATTGTTAATAAATTTTATCGTTGATAAACGTTGTGTAAATAATAATTCACCTATCACCAGTCCCGATACCAGCATTTTTTGAAATTGGCAAGGAATTATTATATTGGAATGACAGCTAAGCTGTCACGATTGGAGACGCAATTACGGGATCTTCTACAATAGTACACTGTGATGAATTCGAGATAACTTTCGGATCTTTTTCAAACAGCAGCAAAACATATACCACTTATACTTATACATATCTTTCTTGACTGAGAGAACGATAAAAATTCCTGTAAAATGAATTTGAAGCACTTTTCATTGATCTGCTGCCGTTGATCAAATCCATCATTTGATTATCATTTTATCATTCAATTAATCTATTCACAAAGATGAAACTGTGAAAAATCGATAACCATTTCGGAGTCAGGGAATTTTTTGATTGGGATGCATTTTCCTTCTTCAATAGAATAGGAAAACTTACGATGCAATATTGACAAATTAATGACATGAGATGATGATTTTATAATGCACTGTACATTTTTTTCATCATTTTGATGAATATATAATCAGCACCTGTAGAAGTAGTGTTATTAAAGGATCTTCTGATATTGGAAACCTCTTCGTCGCACACGGGTTTAAAATAGAAATCTATCGAAACTATCGTTTTTGAAATGGCAAAGGACTGTGTTTTGTGCTGATCTTAAGATAATGTCACAAAAAAATATAATGTTTTCATATTGTAACTCAAATTTGGCTGACCTAGTGGCTCCACAAGTTTTTGGTCTGACAATTCTTTATTTTTTCTTTAGATTTTGAATCTGTTCGAAAAGTTCATAACAAAATTATTATTCTTTGTCTAAACTAAGTCTGTAACAGTATTCAGTCAGTGGACATATAATTTTGAAAAAAAAAGATCTCTGATATCGAAAAAATAGATGTGGCAAGTAAATGAAAGTCTAAAGCATGCTATTGTTTAAAAAATATCTATATTTTTGTATCGTCAATTGGAGCCTTCAGCACAATAATGGACTAACCCCAAATTATTGAAATTGAGATAAATGGAAAATGAAAAATGGCTATTTTTATGAGAAAGATTCTACAAAAGCCAAAACCGTAACAAATTTTATTTTCAGCACATTATTTTTAGATATAGTGTAAAATTGAAGAGGGGATTATTTGATTTTTGAATTATGGCGATTTTTGATGTGAGTTAGTCCATTTTTACATCGAGTTTTTCCTTTTTTCTGTAGATGGTCCCTATAAAAATCAAACGGTTTTAAAAAGAAAAACAAAAATATTTGGTATTGAATTTTATCAAACATCTTCATCGCTAGCGGAATCTACTAAAGGTACTTCATCAACATCGATTTGAGCATTGGTCTTGAGAAAATTATAAAATGCATGGTGAATGGGTGAAACATAATCTAATAAATTCAACAGGTCTTTCTTTTTTAGGACATTTATACATTTTCCATTGGGATAAAATAAATCTTAATTGTCGATCAGGTGGGTGTTTCGATTTTTTACGTTGATTCCGCTAAAGAGAACAATTTCATTGTTTGAGTATTTATAAGATATTTTAAATGGTGTTTCAGAGGAAAAGCTCAACCACTGAATTTCTAGCCACTGAACTTCGAACTTATCGACATCAATTTTTTTATTTGTGATATACTTTTCTGTTGAGAAGAAGTCATGTTTATCCATACAAATGATTTCTAACGGATTTTTATTGCGTGCCGTCAAAATATCGTTATTTCAGTGTTCTGGTATGGAAATGTATGAAAACAATTTTTTTTTCTACTCTGTGTAATCAGGACTAGAAACATAGAACTGACAGAAAACAGATAGTTTGATGTTTTGGTTTTGGCCACCACACTGATCGGAATACATAATTAGATGTTCTGTTGCAATAGATTCCTTTATAGACTTCAAAAGACAAAATCCTATTTATTGGGGTCTTCTAGGGGCCACTGACTCATCCCATCGTCTCATCATCATCGTCGTTTCCCATATTGTAGATTCCGAAACAATATGTCCATAGTTGTCGTTTATAATAACAAATGCCTGTTGACAGTAAAGAAGTAGGTAATGTTTTCATCAGATCAAACGTAAACACTGTTACTTCAGGATTGTTTTCAGCAAACAGAGTGTCATTTTGAAGACCATTGCGTGCACTAGTTGCCTTTATTTGGTGCAATTCCAATTCTTGTTTCAGTTTTTGCCTACCAGCTTCGGTTTCCGCAGCTTTTATTTTAATAGCATATCCATCACATTTTCTGCAAGAATTTGATACAGGTGGATGGAAAGACAGATTGAATTCTTCGTTAAATTTTTTTCTGAAGACAAAATTTGACACAGGAGTTGAAACTTTCTGAGTGTATAGTGAGTAGAGTTTGATGGAGCCAGATATTTACGATTTTTCAATTTGTAAAGAGCATAGGGGCATTCATATTTCGGAAATGATTCGATAAAAGCCTTTATCTCAGCAATTTTATTCGGTGATGTATTATTTGCAGCTGGTGCCTTTCCTCTTCGGTCGCAAGGGGGGTAGACCTCTGTTTGAGAACTCTATCGATCCTTCCAGCTGATAATTTCAAAATATTTCGAAAAGACTCCTTGCACACCTCAACATCAACTCCCCTATCATCTATCAAACAATAAACTCGGATTTTCTGTCTTTCAGAATCTTTAGGATTTGCAGTGTAAATGCGTTGCTTATTACATACTTTTATGATAGTAAATAAATATGCTGTTTGCATATTGTAAGTTTCGAAGTTGTAGAATTCATTAAAAATTTGTAGTTGTCTTTCCTGTGATATTTTTTTGTGACATTTGTTATTACAGGAACAGAAACCTTTTTTTGGTTGTTTTTGCGGTATAACATTTCCTCTCTTATTAACATATTCTTTACGTTTCAAGTGCTTGCTTTTTCTAACATTCCTTTTCCACGTTTCCTCTTTTTTTACGCGTTTTTTCCTGGTTCTTGCGCGGCTTGCAGTGGAGGCTCTATGTCTGAATTTGAACTACTTTCGCTGGAAGAGTCGCTTATAACGATAAGATTGTATTCAGAACCAGAATCAGCAAATTCAGAAAGCTCTTCGTCACTCTCAAACAAACCTAATATTAAAATTTTCAATTAAACAAAAAAATTAAATTCACATTTATACTCACGTTGCAGTTCCTCTTCAACAAATTTATTCATTGTTCTTAATCACTAAGTAGATATTAGATGAAAAATAAATAAACTTTGACAGTAAACACGAATTTTCATAACCTCAACAAATCACATGTTTGATCGGTCACAAGTGCAAAAATAGACTAACCTGCTTTAGTCCATTCTTACTCCTCAAAATATTTAAAATTCTAAAATGCAATAACGGTTCACGTGCCGCCATCTAGTGAATATAAAGTAAAGGTGGCTTTGTCCATTTTTGTATCAAACTTAATGTTGTATACCTGCTATTGATATCATTACTTGAGAATTGTTCATTTTGAGGGTTAGTCCATTATTGCGCTGAAGGCCTCAATTTTGAATAGGTGTATCAATGGAAATCTTTCTGACTTTATTGATTTGTTAATTATCATGTGTTTTTGAAATGTTCTTCAAAGCAGAATATACTTTGTCACATAAATTCATAAATGACGAGATACTCCTACAAAAATGAACATTTTGGAATTCAAACTCAGAGAAAGTCAGGAATACTGAGGACAGTTGTGAATAATTTAAATAACAAAATGTATTACTTTGGTTGTCAGTAACGTTGGGTGAGGAGTGTAATTCACGAGTCGAGATGGACTCATGCACCAACCTATATTTGTAGGTCGAATGTCATGAATAATAGCCGTAAGTAGTTGGATTATTGATTTTCAGTGGCAAAATTCATACGCGAGTCGTTTCTGGCAGTAACACATAGAAAAAATTGAATCTTACGACTTGAAACTTATGATATACGATATAACTGGTTCACCTTTACTATCAATGAGGTAGTTAACTAATAAAAACTCATTTGAGAACGTCGATAACATAGCAATACCTACATCTACAGGATATTAAAAAAGTATCGTTATTTACAGGGTTCTTCCTTCAGGATACAGAGGAACCATCAACGAAGTTGGTCTCAAATACTACGAGGATTTCATCGATGAAATAGTGAAATACAATATGAAAGCAGTGGTAACGCTGTATCATTGGGATTTGCCTCAACAACTACAGAAAGATTTAGGTGGATGGTCCAACCCAAAACTTTCTGAAATATTTGTTGAATATGCCCGAATAGTCATTGAAAGACTAGAAAAGGTTGACTACTGGATTACGATAAATGAACCAGGAGCATTTTGTAACTATGGTTATGGTATTGGGAAGCTTGCGCCTGGTGTTGAAGATGAAGAATACGAGTGTTTCAAAGTAGCTATCCTGTCTCATGCTGCCGTCTATCGCATGTATAAAAATGAATTTCCCCAACGGAAGGGTGAGGTTTTCTTATTGAAATAATTTTTCTATCTTGTCATGAAATAGTATCGCAACATAAGTACATACCATGAAACTATGCCCTTTTCCAACCGTATCTGATTGCCTTTCTGTTTGGATGTGATACATTCAAAAACTAACCAATGGATCATCATACGCTTTCCACTAACGATAAGAGTGATCGAAGAGGTATGTTTCTGTATGTGATCCATCAATGCTATGTGAGACTTAATTGAAGAGAGGGTGCGATTCTAAACGTGAGAAGCCGGGAAACTTTCATCGAGAACACTGCCTAAACCCTTCGACAAAACAATTCAGTGAATGATGTTTTTTATAAATCTACAAAAAGTACATGATGGCATATACCTATCTTTCAGCTCACTATATTCATTAGAAATCTCAAATGATGGTTATATATGATACATTGATTTGAAAGCAATTTATACAGTCGGATATCATACTGATCTCCATCAAATTGAAAACGTTAGTCACCTTGAGCATTCAATTAATGTTATAACTGCCCCTTACATTTCACATTTCGAATTAATACCTTAGAAGATATTGCAAAATCAAGATTATCGTCTCAAGTGGCCCCACAAACCGATGCAACAAGTATGATGAAGAAAGGTTGCAATTGCGATGGTTTCATTTTACATTGAAAGTTAATATCGTATTTTTGTTTAGTGTTGCCTTCCGGTAAATACCTATTTTGAAATCATATTTGATAGTTATGAAGTGATTTCGTTATAAGCTGATGTGACCCGGCTTTGCACGGGTCACACTGCATACTCAAAGGGCATTCAGAATGCTGTACTTTCAAAGAAGAAAGTATTAGTGACATGTAACAGAAAAACAGTAATGGGTTACTTTTCTTTCAAATTTCCTTGCATATGCTGAATAAAAGTATTACTTCCTTCATAAACTTTTAGAAAAGCAATGAGGTTGGGTTGTTTCCTATGAAGTTTTCATTTGAAGATTTTGCTTTTTGATTCCTGGACTTGAAAAAATTCAGATTTCGAATCAACATATAAATCATATAAACTGTTATTTTTCGTCTTATCATACTGGGGTAATTCAAAAAGGTCATTGAGCAAGACCTTAACAATTTTTTCGATATTGAAATTTTGAAGGGAGTATGAGTTTTTTTATGAAAAAATAGTTCATAGTTCCATATTGTTGATATAACCGAATATCCAACTTGTGAAGTGGGTGAACTTATAAGTTCTGTACCTCATTAACGAAAGTTTCACTCACTACCTTTCAATTCAGTATAAAAGTACATTTTCATATATAT
>WOGR01006871.1:0-12773 GCA_015342045.1 Leptinotarsa lineolata
GAACGATATTTTACAAATCAGCGATCAAGAAACAAAAATCAATCCTGCTACCTTGATCGATCGACAAGAAGAGAGAGATGACCCTTCTTTTATTCCAGACTAATCCAATTCGGTCATGCGTGTTCTATCAAGATCAAATGCCCCAAAGATAAAATTGCGTTCTATAAAATTCTATGAGTATGATAGTTCGGCTATCTTCCGCAAGATGCTCTCGTATATATGAATTAATTGTTATTGATTCATAGAACGAATAGATAGTGGGCTCATATGAATAATATATTTGATTATTAATGAAGTAAAGTTTCAATCGTTACAATGCAAGCCCTGGTCGCATGTCCACCACTTGGTTACTTGCTGGGCAGCCTGAGCAAAAACAACTCTTCGAACGGAAGAAGGAAGTCCAGCCTGGTTATAGTTGGAATGTGTCGTTTGTGGGGCACTTTGACTAGTCACCTTCGAACAATAGGACGAAAGGCATGAGAGTGGGAAAAATTGCAACCATCTACCAAGCAGTTATCGTTAACACGGACACCCCATTCGGCCCGACGTGGATTTATGAAATGTTGCATAACATCCATTGTTTTTCCATACCGGTTTATTTTGGGAAGCTACATACTGTAGATATACAATAAGAAAGGATTTTTGAATATTCCAACTGGGGTGCCAGCCGCTGGGATAAAAGGCGCGTTCATAAAACGAAATTATCTTTCCATCACTGTTTCTTTATGCCCTCAAATTTCCGGTGGGTGAAGGTATATTTATTACCATCATTGTACCCTTACAGAGCCGGATGTTCGCTAGTTCACGTATGATTCAATGCAAGTATAACTTTTGAGCTCCCTTCATTTTTCATCATTGCTAACAAAGTCGTTTTGTGGTTGAATGCAGACCTGCTAGACAATGTCAAAAGCAAAATGAGTTAATTCACTTCACCCAAATTCAGTTTGCGCAAATTACAGAACTGCTGAAAGTACACTGAACCGCAAACCATCAAACACCATAAACTGCAATTCACTGACCGCTTCTCCATCCTGAAGCAGTTTCGCAGAACGCTTCATGAGCGTGAAGCACCAAAACACGAGTTTGATCTCAAAGCTGGCAGAAATTTCCCGGAATTGCATATCTGGTTATGTGGAAACAAATAAGGTAATTACATATGTTGGCGTTTATTATCCCTAAATGGAAGTTTCAGTTCGGGTCGTGTATACAATTACTTAATTAGACGCTATAAAGCTCATGGCTGGAGCACGAAAACTGTTTGCTTTTGTGCGAAATAGAACGAACAACGACCATGGTTGGCGTGGTTGGTGGGGCGCTAATGCTCCTACTCCAGAAGAATTAGGATGAAACGAATTTGCTTTCTGAAAATTATTCGATGAAAATTATCGTTTTCGGGAATAGTCCTTGCCTTATTTGCTGGAATAGAAGACAAATGAAACCAAGGGGATATACTTTTAAAAGAACTTTCTCCTACATGGATGAATTAGAAGATGAAGCTGATAATCTGAAAAACGCAGAGATACAAAAATTGCAGAAATGAAAGAGCGGTCAAAATGTTGAAAAAAATCAATTTCTAAATTGTCGACGTTTCGAAACTTTATTGTTTCATCTTCAGGACTCTGAAGTATAAGAAGACATACATATCAAAATGGAAATTTACAAAGCGGTTCTGTTAGAAACAAAATGATTTATGTAATATAACAATCGTTAAAAAAATAATTAACGTTTCGAACACTTTACAGAAAAACAACGTTGATGAGTTCTTACATTTTGGGCGGCTTTCCGAGTTGAAGGGTGAAGTGAATAATTTCGACATAAAATATAATGACGTACACAGGTTCCTGAAAGACGTTGACACAGACACGAAGTGATTAAAAATCTGAACTGTCGGTAAATCGTTCTTTATAATTCAAAAAAAGCTCATGAAAGAAATGAGAATTGTATTTGGAAGTTAGTTATTGTTTGATTTTTTTATTAGATTGAAATATGAGGTGTGTAAGTTTTCAATATCCGACCTTTTGTTAACGCATTTTGTTCTATGTTTTATTATTTCAATCATTTCGTTCAGGAGTCTTTTTTTTAGTATCGTCTGTTGTCCTATAATACTGACTGACTCCAAATCAAAAGTATGAAGGAACGATTTGCAATGTTCTGCAAAGCTAGTAGGATTCTTCATTGTTTTTAGTGGGTTGTGTATATTTTTACAATCCCTGCTATGTTCAGTAATTCTTTGTTTGAAATACCTGCCTGTTTGCCCTATATATATTCTATCACATTCAGCACATAGTATTTTATAGACAATATTGGATTTCAGATCTTGTAGTGTTTTTGTTTTTATTCTCGTGAATAAATAATTTTTAATTGTGTTTCTCAATTGAAAATCTTTTATAGAAGCGAAATTAAAATTCATTGAAATTTGTGAGAAACTCATGGAGAGCTTTCTATATCTATAAGAAAGTGTGGATTGTAATAAACTAGCCTTTATCGTGGGCTTATTTTTTTAAAATTAAATTAATTAAATTAGCACCGCCTGTCACCAGATGCGGTTTTCTCCACATCAAATTTTGGATGTCAGGCAATTCCGAAAAGGCTGTAGGGTTCGTGCCGATCGCACGAAGGCCGGTCTTTTTGAAATCTGATTATTTGGTATACCTACTTATAGATTCTCTATCATTATATGATTCCAGAACAATCAATGATTTATCCATTAATTTAATGTCTTCTATTAACAAATAGCACAGCTCTTCATGCCAGCAGGCTCCATATATTCCGAAATTGTAGCAACTTTTATCATCAAATATTTTTCATCTGGCGCCTCATTTATAGACCTCTGGACTTGTTCAAACGTAAAAGTTTTTGATTTTTTGGGCCTATAACTTTCATTTTTCCGCTTTAAGAATGCCATTACCTTGAAATATTTGCTTGTATTAACACCATTTTAACGAGCGCACTCGACTTTATCCTTGAAAACTTGCTCTTGAAAGTTGACGAGTTCCATATTTCTGATTTCTCTTCTAGTTAGGCTTATTAGACGGTTTCGCTGAAATTTCCTACATCAGCTAAGAAAATTAAAATATGCGATGTCGTACTGCTAAGCCGATTTTTTTGGTAACAATTCAACTGAAGCTCTTTTTGCAGCCTCTTCAGTATCGCCAGGAACGCAGAATTCCTCACTATTGTTCTTCATTATGCAAGACATTAAACACCAGCAAGAACTTCAAATGTGAAATTAAATAAAACGCGTGAGCTGTAAACAATACTGTTTGTTGGTAACCAGGTGATTCGGGGTCACCTGGATAACATGAAAATAGTTAACTAACAAGAGATTTCAATATGTGTTTTCATAGAAATATTAAATTCAACTATTTCATTATGAAAACAGGACAGTTGTACAAAAAACTTTGTATGATATTTGTGTTGAAAGTAAGTTTTATTTTGTTCGTGAAATTACTCAACTCGCTACGCTGGTTTCGCAAACTCTTTCACTCACAAAATAAAAACTTACTTTTAACACTCTTATCATAAATAGCTATTTCAGATTCAAACCAGGAAATGAAAGCACTTGTATTAGTGAACAACTTATCGGGGTAGACACGGAAGTCTGTCCTATCCTTTCTTCATTTATAAAATTTCTGATGAATGATTTTCCATGTTCTGGAAGATTATAAAAAACAAAAAAATTACAAGCCCTCAAATATATCAGTATCACATGCCTCGTATATAGAAAACTATTTTGAACCTTCCCTGTGGTATTTTTCTCTTTCCAAATATTTATTACCATTCATGCTAAGACATTATATGTTCTCTTCTATCATTATAAAGGTTATACTCGAAGTGCCCTTTGTTTGTGACGTATATGTCTGTTTATGACATTCATTCCTTTTGTCTCCCTTATTTGCCTATTCGAAAGAATTGCAAATGATGGGTGAATCAACGCCAATATAATATTCGTCTGTTTCAGACAACTGTTGATTATCCAAACATTATGCATGAATAGGTAGTTACATGATAGTAGGTAGTAGGTATACATCTGGAATAATAACAAAAACATCGGAAATTGAGTTATCTTCGTTGGCACCAGTTTTCGTCAAAGATCTATAGCTCTTCAAATAAGATCTATAGAAAAGTGCAGAGTACAGATTATACTTTTTTGTTTATAGAACATGTAAAACCAAACCGTAGATTAAAGCATGTCATCTTATTTCATATATTTTGGGAAATTGCAACATCTTAGGTCACGTATTTTTTTATCATTTGGAAAATGTTTGACTGAATCGGTTTTTGAAAATTTTACCTGAAATTCAGCATTAAACGTTTGATGGGCTAAGTATATCATGCATGTAAAAAGTCTAGTTTATTAACTTTGGTAAGTTTTTTAAGAGTTTTCGAAAATCTATGCAATTAAATACATTCTTAGAATAAAATAAAAACCTGTTTGATGAGCATGTATAACTTATCAGCAAAACAATTCACTGAATTGTTGGCTACTTTCGTATCTCACATGCCAATAAAAAAACTTGTTTTTTTCAAATAATAATAGTAATACTAATAAAACGTCTTTATTCATATAATATACCACCAACACAAAGAAACAATATACAAACAAGACATTGAAAAAATATTGAAGTGAATGAGCGGAGTGTCAGCAAAGCTCTTTGTAAACTCAAACTCAAATTTCAAGAATGCACGATGTTTTGTGAGTGACATATATTTATATACAGGACGGACGTAAATAGTCCCCCATCTTAACTTTTGAAAGGTGCAAGATATCAAAGTTGGACAAAATTCGTATATATCAAAAGGAACCAATTTTGGTATTTGTTAAAGAAACGAATTTCTGTTTTTAATCCGCTTTAGGATCAAAAACAGAGTGATCTGTTATATATGGTGTTCGTAGACGCCATTCTAAGCAGCCCATCGTTTACAAAGGTAGGTAAACAATGGGCTGTGAAGACATAAACCGTTCTGTTGAAATTATCGGGAACATTCACGAGAAATATTTCCCGCGAATTTCTATCCGGAATGATTTATGTGTATCCATCTCCTGAAGACGGCAAAATGGATGTTTAAACGCGCGTCGAGAAGAGTGTTGCAGTTCTAATGTTTGAGACAGTACTTGTTTTGGAAAGTTGAATAGCTGTTTATCGCTACTTCGTGATAACAAGAAGTTGTGTGCGAAATTCGATCTTGATATCTTCGAAAATATACGTGGCGTATAATCAAAGTTTAGCGTCTAAATCATAAATATAGACTCTAATGAAGACCACTAATTTTTATTTTGGTTTCTTGGACTGCAGTCGTTAGAAGTCAAAATTTGAGTTTTAAAATTTCCAGGAAGCTAATATTGAAAATATGTGGCACATGAACGAAGCCTTTTGCGAAATAGATTTACAAGAATTTTCTTCAAATCATTTGAAGGAATAATTTGTTCAGGCCAGTCTCATCTCTCTGAACTGTAGGTCAGTGCAGTGCAGTGACTCTACGTGAAAACTTTTCTTTCCTTATACGAAGAATTGAGCCAATTTCGGATATGCGGTTGGTTAGTATCTCGTTCACCAGGTGGGGCGATGACAAACATGTTGTTTGATGTTCGCTTCGGCTTCGTACGTGGAATGATATACTGAAAGGAATTCGAATTTCAATCATAATATTAATACATGACATGTAGAAGAGTGCGAGTCGTCACAGAATTTGGACGTTAAAGCCCTGTCAGTGACAGTGGCCACAGTTACCAAACAATCAATTTTAACATGAACTGGAGCTTCCGCTCCAGATTATGTTAAAATTGATAGAAGTGCACCGCATTTCTCTACAAGAATTAGCACATACGCATACCTACCTCGTTCGAGGAAGATCCGAATACTATGATGAACCCTCTGACGAAGAGACAAACATGGATGATGAGATAGGTTTTTGAGATGATGAATTAAACCAGGACGAAGAGGCGTCTTTCCCTAAAAAACGCCCTGCCAATACTGAATCTTTTATAGAGCCTCAAAAAAGCAGGTTAAGGTACCTGCCAAAGCTAAACCCCAGGCACCGAAGAAGGTACCCGGAGGCAAGAAATCAGATGAAACAAATAAAGGCAGTGCCAGAAAATCTACACAAATAGAAAAAAGCGACACTCTCCCCATGATGAATGAAGATAACCAAAGCCCAGTTGCTATGGAGATCCCAGAGGCAATGGGAAACCCCAATGCTGAGAATGAGGGTGACCAATCAACAGCCCCAAAAGTAAAGGAAGTCTCACAGATCATCATTTGCCAGAAGGATAAGTAGATTGAATTCAAAGGAATTGCAGCTAGAGAGAACATTATTTTCACTAAAGCTGTAAACACAAACGATGGCATCAAATCCAGCTAACTGACACGGATTGTTATAGGAAGATGACCATGGATGGATGCAGAAAAAATCCCATACCACACATATATGGTGAATGAAGAAAAACCACTGAGAGTGGTTTTCCGAGGAGTCCCAGAATTTCTTGAAATCAAGGACATCGAAGACGACCTTAAGAATGAGGGCTTCGAAATCAAATCGATTGCCTGTATGAAATGCTAAAATAAGCTACTCCCGCTTGTTCTGGTCCAAGTGCTCAGGCAACCGCATTTATGAGATTAAGCAGATACAAGACGTCTGCGCCAAAAGCAAACACCAAAGACCCCCAACTCAGATTGGACAATGTTACCGATATCAAAAGTTCGGCCACTCCCAGAGAAATTGCAAGGCAATCCCGGCATGCGTGAAGTGTGCCGGCCGGCACCTTACAACGGAATGCAAAAGGCCAAAGTATTCGTCACTAAAATGCTTCAACTGTTGAGGAGAACATCCTGCAAACTACCAAGGCTGCTATGAGCACTCCGAAAATAAAAAGACAAGCACTGTGCCTAGAAACCAGCCATCCAACCCAAGTAGGATGGCAGAGAATAATAAGACTAGAAGTGGCGTTTCATACGCAAGGGCCACGAAATCCACAAGCAGCAGCGATCCCAGCTCGGTTGACAGCCTCTTCTTGGCTCTCGAACAGTTGCAGACCGTATTGCAGAACTTCCCCGTGTTGCAAAAAATTCTGACGTTGAACACAACACCTGAAAAGACCCAATAAAGCCTCAAAGGCCCTGTAACAGGTGAAAACACTAAGTGTTTTCGAGGCCATCTGGAGAACGAAATCCAGTAGAAATTCATCCCAAAAGGATGCCACAGACGGCGTGAGAAATCTCGGCCGTGCTACAAACCAACATATATATAAACCAATACATAATGAAAGATTCAGGGGAAAATTTCCAAACTTGATTGAAATACAGTTAATCGAAAAAAATTTAAATATAGAATATCTTCGACTCTATGTTGATGATGGCTACTACCTCGCACTGACCAGAGGCCAAGTAGCCCGAAACCGGTCTGCAAGTGTGCCTGTTCAATAACTGAAAATCGATTTTGGCATATGTATCGCCAACAGCATATGCAGGTAATACTTCAGTGGAGGTTCCTGCACTGACACCTGTCGGATATAATGCAACGCCCTTCGTGTTATTAGCCAGGGGAGTAGTTGTTTTCTGATAGGTGTCAGTCTATCAATCTACAGTGTAGGGAGTTGAGACTGGCCTGAACAAATTGTTTCTTCGAATGACTTGATTTATAGCCAGTCTTCAAGTATGCCCACTGACTATATGTGAAAGGAATTTTCTTGTTGAATCATCCATAGAATCACCCCTTGACTATTAACGTGACATTCTGAAACAGCCTGTATGTAAAGAACTACCTTTTGCAAAAAAACAATTAAATAATAAACCCGATATCACAGCAAACATGTTATTCCTCCACGTTTCAATTTCTTACGAAATCAAATGAAAATGTTACCCGATCGCTTGAATAGAATGTGTGTCCAGAGTGGCTGATTGAAGAAATCGGAAACTCACACCTGAGGTCTGGTTAAGGGGCGTCGGGACGTCTTAGACGCCGTTCGCGCGCTTTCTTCAGAGGTGCATCAGATGTCCGAGAACGTAGTTAAGATAACGAACGGTTGCTATTGGCGACAATACATGTAATTATTGCGAATTTTGTCGGATAGTTTTTAGATGCTCATTATCAGGCTGGCGATTATGTGAATTCTGTTATGCAAATTTTTAACAAGATGGTATTGATCGGGTGATCTTGGATTGCAGACAGGCGAATAGTTGCATTTCTCCGTCAGTTATTCAACATATTAGCTTTCCTAATTTTCACAAAATGTTGAACATACAAAAAATATTTAGGTATATAAAAACTGGTAACTTGAACCGACAGGGGAGTGGAACATACATTTTTTTCTGTTGTGTCATTTCAACCCTTTCATATAGAACGTTACCGTTTGACAAGTCAACAGAATCTACTATTACTCTTTTTGTTGATTCCATATCTGGGAATTTAGATAATAGGAAGCACGTGGCAGGAATTTTCTTTGACCTGCCAAAAACTTTTAACTGTATTGATAAAGTGTTTTTGGCTTCCAAACTGTATAATATTGGTATTAGAGGAAATATTCATCATTTCATTACTAACAATTAGACAATTTTTTGTAAAATATAATAGTGTTGAGCCAGACAAGTATTCAGTTGATGTTGGAATAGCGCAAGGTTCAATTCTGAGGCCATTGCTTTTCTCAGTATTTCTCAATGACCTCCCAATAAATGTTGATAGGCGTTTTTATCTCATAAATTTTTGCTGATGTAACAACATTTGGTATAGCTGAATTATCTATGGAGGATATGATTCTATCGGTTGAACTCGGCTTGTGAGATTCAGAACACCTGTGAATTTTTGAGTACAGATATGAAGGTTTTTGTGAGTAGAATTTTAAGATATAATACAATGCAATGCAAAATACATCGTTTGTTCATAGACAACCAGCCCAGTCCAGTAATATAACTCCAAGTCGGAGTCCGTCTTTTAATACCGCATATCAGTCGGGTGCAAGAGTTTTGGAGTCTTTGTAGGCGAGTTCTATCGGAGTTTTTGATAGTCGTTCCATAAACAACATCGCAGCAATTTAGCTGGAATAAGACGAGTGACTCGCTTAGGGTGATTTTGCATGCTTTTTTTAAAATCTCTCTGTTGGAATAAACCAGTTTTAGTTTTACGAAACCTTTTTTGATCATATGTGATACATGCGTGGAAAACGTGAGGGAGTCATCAAGAAATAGGCCTAAGTTTTTTTCGCAGTTTGACAATTCAAGTTTTTCATTGCGAAATATTAATTCTACCGTGTCGTGGTTGGAGAATTTTGAACTCTATACATTGTTGCTGTTTATTTTTTTCTCAAATTTTAATTTTTTGTCTCTTCCTACTATATGATGTCGTTGAGATATTTTTGGTCAAATTGAACCAAAACGATGCCGAATAAGTTAAATAATTATTCAGGCATTTGGAATTTTAATGAATGCATTTCTCGACGTTTGTTTGCAAAGTTTGCGTTCCGAAGATTTCAGCCTCGAAAATGAGCCCCGAAGTGGTCCATGACGAGGATTCGAGGACCCTAGTGGAGACTGACCCATCACAAACGGTGTGTGGGATGGCGCAAGAACTGGGGGTCAGCTCCCATACGGTTTTTGATGGTTTAAAACGTATTGGAAAGGCCAAAAAGCTCGAAAAGTGGGTGCCCCATGATTTGAATGAATGACATGAATTATCACATTTCGGTGTCGGTTCTTTTTGCTTTTTCCCTACCAAAATAATCCTTTTTTAGATCGGATCGGCATATGTCATACAAAGTGGATTCTCTACGACAACAGGAGACGTTTAGAACAGTGGTTGGACATCGATGAGCCACCCAGGTACTTCCCGAAAGCAGAAACTCTCCAAAAAAGACCATGGTTACTGTATGGTGGTTAGCGGCAGGTGTGATCCACTATAACATGCTGCAACCGAGCCAAACCATATTTCCTCAGAGGAATAGGAAATAGACCAAATGTACCGACAACTGCGTCTGCAGCAGCCGAAACTGGTCAACAGAGGAGGTCCGATCCTGTTCCAGGACAACGCCCTGCCTGTCTGAACCATCTCTCCAAGCATTTCGATAACTTTCTCACCAGTAGAACCTTCTGATACGCACTTTTAAGGAAACATATGAAACACCTCAGTAGCCTAAATCGAACAACCCTTGTTGGAGAACCATCATTGCGAATTGGATTGGAGATGTCATTATCATCTTTGAAACTGCAGTTGCTAAGAAGCCCATTAGCAACTTCAAAATCGATTTCCGCAACATCAGAGGACTCTACGCAAATATAAACTCAGTGCACCAACATCTGCAGACAAATAGTCCTCGTATTCTTGCACACACAGAAACCAAAGTAAGTGCTTCAACAAACCCCGTCGATTTTCTATATCCTGGCTATCATTTCCACTCCCGATTCAGAGAATATCTCTTTTCATCAGAAGCGATCTCTCCCGTCAACGAGAGGAAATGCTGGAACCCCAAAACTTAGATGTAATGTGATTTAAAATGCTATCACAGAAGATCACTAAATTTATATGCTGCGTTTATCGACCACCAAGCGATACACAATATAGGACACTATTCTTTTCATTTGCAAACACCATTGACTTTCTGCAAATCGATCATCCCAGTGTCGAAATATCCATACTAGGTGAATTCAATGACCACAATATCGAATGGCTCGAATTCTCAAATATCAACGACGAACAAGGTCGCGAAGCTAAGGCTTTTGCAATAAGCAGCGGACTTACTCATATTATAAATGAGCCAACCAGGATTCCTGACCGTGATGGAGGATATGCTAGTCTTCTGGATCTATACCCAACAAACAATCCAGAAATTTACATGGTCACCGCAAGGTCTCCATTGGGATTTTCTGACCACAAACTCATTTCAGTGTTGAGTGAATTACCGATAAATGTTGGGAACAACCTAAGCCGCACAAAGTTTGGTATTACAGATCTTCTGAGTTCATGGGAAGATCTTCAAGACCATTTCCGAAATTTTCCGTGGCTGTTTCCGTGGTTTGTTTTAGTTCTAATGATCCATCAACTTGTGCTTCTGAAATCACGGAAGTTATTTTATCATCCATGGATGCATATATCCTTTATTCAAAGAAATGAACTTCTAACGACAAACTTTGGTTTAACAAAAATTGCGAGCAAGCTGTCGCCTCAAAAAATCACTCCTACCGGCAGTGGTGTAAAAATCCCAGTGCCAAAAACCGAATTACAGCGGTACATATCAGAAATACGCGACGGACTGTGGCTGCTCATCGTTTTGTGGTTCAACTCAGTACACCTCGAACTTCACTGTTTCAAAACTCTTTCATTTGGAGAACTGCGTTCATGTGGAATAAACTTTTTGAGAAAGTTTTCTCAAATGGATTTAATCTTCAGCGATTCAAATCCAATATGAATCACTAATTTCGCACAGGCACCGCTCTCAGAGCGCCTTAAGGTTTATCCTGTAGTGCTTAGGTTTTTCCTTAAAAAAACCTCTGCCAATCAGGACCAGGCAAAAACGGCTTTCGTCGACTTCATCCAATCCCGAGCACACAATTTTTATGCTGACGATATTATTGAACTTACGTTGTATAAGTGTACTGATTCGAAAGGCGCTTATTTCGATTAAATTGGGATATTCACTGAGCTATTATATTTAAAGTAGGCTCATAGAAATGGACGAAACTTTTGCAGAAACCATAATAAGGCGATAACTTTTGTTTCGAACATATCGACAGGGTTTTAAAATTAACACAAGCAGCTTTTTCCTCATGTCTACTTATCAAAAATATTTCGAAATGTAATCTAATCCTGGATACGTTTTTATGCGATGTTGGTTCGTTTGTTAATCGCATACATTGAAACCCGTTAATGAAAAAGCGTACTGCAACAAGTCCATCGTTTTTATATTTAATTAACAGGGATTACAGAGTTCCCACTTGCGTTGTCCACACCGAATCGATTGTAGTTCTTTAGTCAGGAGAAGATCCACGGCAGAATTTAATTCATGGTGAAGAAAACAACAAAAGTTGAAACTTCAAATTTGACCGGTAATGAGTTAATATGTGCGAAAAATTAATCACTTTTCATAAAAGTTGAACTCGGAATTTCCATGTTTCTCTTATTGACACCATGACACCTGGAAAATTCTCAACTATTTGAAATACATGACATACGACAAATCTATCAATTATGATTGAAATCGATACTAAATTATTCCCATTCTTGAGACTCAAAAGAGCTGAAGAATATTCTCTGCGAGAAGAAATTACTTTGAAAATATGTGCACCAAGTTATGCCTAAAATTATTGTTTTGACAAACTACCAAAATTTCTGAACACTAGGTATCGCCTAAAAATTGAAAATGGTGACTACAAAGAAACTTTACTATTTGTAATCAGGTCTCAATTTCTATAGATTGGTTGATACTAACTTGTTAATTTTCTTACAAACAAATCTTGTGTTTATTTTTTTAAGAAAAAAACACTACAGGATAAACCTTAAGGCGCTCTGAGAGCGGTGCTTGTGCGGAAGTAGTAATTCAGATTGGATTTGAATCTCTAGAGATTAAATCCAATGAGAAAAACGTTCTCAGAAAGTTTATTCCACATGAACGCAGTTCTCCAAATGAAAGAGTTTTTAAACAGCGAAGTTCGAGGTGTACTGAGTTGAACTCCAACCTTTTTTCGCCTGTTCCAGACTATCAAGATTGCAAGTTATGTTTGCGTCTTCTACCAGGCGGATGTCTCTTTTCTGGATGGAATCCAGTAGCTTCAGGTATCTCTAGAGGC
>WOGR01006872.1:0-12772 GCA_015342045.1 Leptinotarsa lineolata
CAGAATTTTGCCCTGAGTGCAACCTTATTGACGTCAACATCTTTGATATTCGTTCCTCCATATATTTCGAAGTTTCTGTCTTTTCGATTCCTTGTACCCCCTTGAATTTCATAATCTGAATTAGCCCATTTTCATAATATATTAATATCTCCAATTATAAATGATCCATTAAAGAATATCAAGCGTTACCAAAGTATCGTAATGTTTTCATTTCGAATGCCGATTTTATTTATTATCCTTCTATTCACCGTCCATATCACAATTTGATTTCTATTCGAAAGCCACCGGTAGACAGCTCTTTCAGCCTGTTGGGCATAATCATCCTCGATTGAAGACAAGCTGTGAAAAACCAAGACGAGTACTTTTACGCAGTGATTTTGAATAATTTTCGATTACGGTGGATAAAGGAATTACTTGGCATCCCCGCTTGCCGGACTTAAATCCATTGGATTTTTTCTTTGGGACTA
Source organism: Leptinotarsa lineolata (assembly GCA_015342045.1). Taxonomy (NCBI): domain Eukaryota; kingdom Metazoa; phylum Arthropoda; class Insecta; order Coleoptera; family Chrysomelidae; genus Leptinotarsa; species Leptinotarsa lineolata. The sequence goes on from WOGR01006872.1 coordinate 468, forward strand.
CATTGAAGATAGAGTCTAAAGGATGAAATACATAATGGCGAAGAGCTTCAACCATTATTCGAAAATGTGATCGAAGAGCTACGAAATAATCCACAATCTTCGAAAAACCTTAGAAGGAATTTCATCAGATGCTTCAGGCTATATATCGAAGATGAAGCTGTTGCAAAGATATGTTTTTGACATTACGAACATTTATTATAATCTGTTTTTTTCTTACATTTAGTTTTCGCACAAATTTTTCTCCCAGCTCATTTCGCACATGTAGCATGGTTGCTTTGTCTTACATAAAATGCCAAGACGCTACCCGCTGGCATTACACAGGGGTTACTTATTTTTACTGTTTTTTTAACTGTAAGTGAAATCAGGTCGAATCATATCAGGTCGAGTCAAGCTAGGTCAGCTCAGGTCAGGTTTAGCAGTTATACAGAATTATATCATATCTGTGAGTTGATAAAATTATTTTTATAAAAAAAAAATTGTTGGAGAAACGGAAATAGTGACTTTATTTAATATTGGGGATGAAAATAAATTTCAATGAATAAAAACTGAAGTACTGCCAATTTTTAAACAAATAAAGTATCTTGGAAATCAGCATAAAATGTACAAGTAGTCTACCAATAGGGATCCATCTGCATACTGTATTGTTTTAGGTTACTAGCATAGGAAGTAAATATTTTCTGAAGAAAATATTGAGAAAACAAAATTAAGCTCCATAATTCAAGTGAAGCGTGAATTTTTTTGTACAGACTCAAAATGACAGATCAACTATCCTACTACTTACTTCAAACTAAAAGTGTGTCAAAATGCCCTCAACTTTTTTAATATAATTTTTGTTCTTTCTAAACCTCGGATTTTAATAATAATCGAGAAAATCAAAATTACTCGAAAAACGGGAGGAATCTGAACCTACGTTATAGGAATTTTTTGATTAGAAGTCACCTGCACTATTATCTCGTTGAGTTTGAGCCATGACTTACGAAACATCCTGTGTATTTTGTTTATCTTTCGCTAATTTGGTTTGTATCTCCTTCTTCAAAGTAATTACCGCAATAATCAATGAGTTTCCCCAAAGTACCTACATATGGTGCGATAGTAAACTTTATAATTTGACTAACTCCACTTTCTACTTGATGTTTCATAATTCAATTTCAATGTCAATTTATTATTTCATGATGTTTTTTTATATATCGACCTACCTCTTTGATGCAATAGTAAAAATATAAATCCCACGAAAACTAATCCGACAAAAGTTGAAAAAAGTTCTACCCATTGTAGTAGCTCAAACCTGACACAATATAACATATCACACTTTGTTAAACATCGGTAAAAAGTTAAGTAACTTTCTGTAGTAGTTATTAGTGAAAAAAAATGTTAAAATGTGCTTTTCCGTTTACCAGCTATTGCCCCTGACCAACTATAACCCTTGGAAGTCGAAACGCGTGCTAGGGATTAACGAGGTCTTACCTTTCAATGTGCGATTACTAGCGCGGGTAGACGATACACGAAAAAATCTCACAAATGGCTAACCGGCTAACGTCCCACTAAATACATATAAAAGGATAAACTATACTAAATTTCAAATTATCATTGCTGTCTACCTACCGTTGTTGAAATAAATAATACGAATAACTTCAGTATTTTTTTGAACGATTCGAGTCATTTTGTTCATGCTCACAATAAACTAGGTTAACTGTTACAGAACACGGCAAATTCAATTCAATTGTCAAATCTATAATGCTATTCATAATCTATTTCAAATTATTTTGAAAGGCTGAAAATTAATTTATCAAATAATTCCTACCGAATAACCACGCGTGCTTAAATTATCCTTGAAAACTTTTTTTGCTCAGGAAAATCCTCGTAATTTCGAATAAGGGCCAAAAACGATTCAAGAACTAGTGCTATCACAAGAATTATTTCCTACAAACCGATAAAATGAAAAAAAATTGAAGGTCAAGCCAACAAAAAGGAGTTATACAGTAATAACACGCTTCTTCCCAACAGGTGTAAAGCTGACAGCCATGAAATTAACATCTAGGTGTCGTGTGTCGTCATTTTCGAATTATACCTACGTGACTTTTAGGGTTTGGTTATTCATCATTCTCCAATGTCAATCACTGTCACGGTCCTTATCACATTGAACCAATGGAATCAAATGTACAAATATGATTGTGATTAAATATTGAAACTTGGCGTAAGAGCTTCTACAGAAATTCACATTTAAGACAGTGACTAGACCCTAACTCTACTAAGACAACTCAAATGAACATGTGAATCAAATAAAAATATATTACAATGAACAGTTACAAGAGACCGAAATGAAAAACGAATTGCTATACTTCATTGACTCACATAACCACACGAAAATAAGACAACAATTCTTCAATTCAAACTCCTCCTGAAAACAATTTATATATGACATTCAGAAATCTCCATATCTCAATCGAAACTTAGTGGTATAATAAGATATTTTGAATTCAAATTGAGACATTATTCTGAATAGTAGCAATTCCATTGGAATCGAAAAGAATACGCGACGTACAGTTAATGCATCTAGCCGTATCGAATAAGTCGGGTAACTCGGGTGCCGGCCGGCTTTGTGGTATCATGTCAAGACACGGGAGACTTCAACAATGAAATTCTATAATTGGAAAATACGAGTTTAAATCATTTGAAGGATCAATTCGTTCAGGCCAGTCTCAACTCCCAACACTGTAGGTTAATGGATTGACACCTATCAGAAAACAATTACTCCCTTAGCAAATACCACGAAGGGCGTTGGATTATATCCGACAGGTGTCAGTGCAGGAATCTCCATCGAAATATTTCCTGCATATACTGATGGCGATACACTTGTCGGAATCTATTTTCAATTATTGAACGGACACACTTGCAGACCGATTTCGGGCTATTTGGCCTCTGGTCAGTGCAAAGTAGTGTGGCCATCATCAACATAGAGTCGATAATATTCTATAATTAAAATTCGAATTCCTTTCAATATATCATTCCTCGTACTAAGCCGAAGCGAACAACAAACAACATGTTTGCCATCGCCCCACCTGCTGAACGAGATACTAACCAACCACATATCCGAAATTTGACCAATTCCTCGTATAAGGAAAAAATTTTTCACATATAGTCAGTGGGCATACTCGAAAACTGGCTATAAATCAAATCATTTGAAGGTGCAGGAAATACTTCATTGAAGATTCCTGCACTAACACCTGTCGGATATAATCCAACGCCCTTCGTGGTATTAGCCAGGGAAATAGTTGTTTTCTGATGGGTGTCAGTCCATTAACCTAGAGTGTAGGGAGTCGAGACTGGCCTGAACGAATTGTTCCTTCAAATTTGATTTATAGCCAGTCTTCAATTATGCCCACTGACTATATGTAAATACGAGTTTAGTCATTTACGTATACTCCGTTCATATATTCGAATATTGTGTCTTTGATAATTGTTCCTTCAAACAAATGTTCCTGGTTGAAAATCTAGTTATTCAGGCAATAAAATTAATTTAATTTGAGAATTAATATTTTGTGCATATATTGATGCATTCAGCTGTGAATATTTCAGGACAAAATCTTTACAAATACCACTCGACCTATAAATAATCTCAAATGATTGCCCATTTTTCAAACTCACACTGTGTTATTTTTGAGCAATATAAATCGAGCAACCAGCAATTATGCTCGTCGCCCTCATTGTATTGCTAAATAACAAATAAAAAAAAATGGAAATTTATTGGTGACATTTTGAGGTCTTGTGGTATTACTTTCGAAAAATATTTTTTATGTATTGTAAAGTTAGGCTTGCATGGAATTTTTGGATCGCCATTTCTCGTCGCATATAAAATTTATAAGCCAAAATTTCTCATCATTGTCATAATTTACAGATTGAACACCTCTGGTATCATTATTCAGTTTCTTAAACTACGAGGAATATTTGATGCAGAAGATGAATGATTAAAAAGATCACGTCGAGAAGGAAGAAGGCAGTTGACATAAGCAGAAACAAACAAAACATTTAGCGCTGCCAAAGGGTAAATATTTTGATATGGGTGTGATTTGCTAATTAATATTTAAATATATCAGGATCTCCATTTTAGAAGAGTAATCGTGGGGTGGAGCTTCATCGAACACAACACGCTTCCGACCATTCAGATCACAAAGCTGCATTGTGGCCCTTATTCAATGCAAACCACCCATGACTTTGGTCAACGAGCAGCGTGTAGGGCAAAGTTCAAATTGCAAGCATCATTGGTGAACAGCATCAGTGTGCACCTGTGCCAGACTCCTATCAGGTGAGATCAGTGCTCCTGCTGAGTGTTGAATTATCGGTCTGTATACTATAAAGATTTGTTTTTGATATTTGTATTCGGTTTTACGGTTATGGCTTATTAGTGGAATCAAGTCTTTTCCTCGGAAGTCCTCAAAAGTAGATTCGATTTTGATTTTTTTTTCCAAATTTTCATTTTTCTATTTTAATTAGAAATTCTTAACTCGCTTCATAAACTTTTGAAGCGAGGATGATGTGATATCTATATAAAAAGTTCCATTTTGCGTGGCTGTTTTTCGGAAAAATTCATCGTATATCAAACAGTACGCTTTATATTCACCTAACTATAGCACTAACGTTGAAAATGTTTTTGGTGTATTCAATAATGAATCTGAAGCGTCAGAGAGAAATCATAAATATATAAGTTGTACTCCAATCGATTATTTATTTGAAGAATAAGTACCTCTAAATACAACTAAAGAAAACGTTTTGGAAACAGTCGAATGGAAAATGTGTCCATTAGTTGACTGCAAAAAACTGGTCGAAAATAGTATTGTCTGAAATAAAACAGAAAGTGATGTGGATCATTAATTGTACGATCATCTCTAGATAGTAACTTTCATGACATAGTTGTTGTAGCAGGGGACATGGTGTTTTAGTGGCATTGGTACCAGATAATAGAGAATTTTTTTTATCAACCACCTGAAAATGATACCTCAAAACGACAAAAACCATGTTAATGATCTCTTAATCGTGTGTTCATTCGCTGGATGTGATACTACGTCCGGTTTTAATGATAAAAATAATTCGATTGATTTTTGATAAACTGAAATACTTGAAGTATTTTTAATGAAAGTATTAATTGTATTCCCACAAAGTACTGTAGGCAACTAACAAAAACTTGAAGGAACTAACATACAGAGTTTCATAGCATTAGTTTCAAACAAGAGTTTATATGTTTTCAAAGATACTTACTCGACAGGGAATAAAATCAATTATTATTAAACCAAAGGGACATCATATTCACCTGCGAATAGGACACATGTATCTAACAATAATTAACTTGAATTCCTTTCTGGTACCTACTTGCTATGGTTTCATCATTCGGGACTAAATTGTCATTTTGTACGTATATCGCTGAATACACTATACAACTCAGTTTTATACTGGATGCAGCAAAATAATATGTCACAAAAAATCCTTGCAAGTTCAACAAAAAGAAATTAATGCTATATATACTTTCTGAAGAATGAAAAAAAGATAATCACCTAAAACAAATCAAAATAAAATAGCCTGCCGCTGTTTTCTGAAAATATTCATTCAAAGGCATATGTTCTTCAAATACATAATCGATTGAAGTATAACTTTATATCTACGATTTCTTTCGGAAGCTTTATTTCCATCAATATTATATAGTATTATAACTTTAACATTGATGTCTTAGTTCTAAAGTGAATATCGAATGTACTGTTACTATATTAATTAATATACCAAGAATTTTTTCTAAAAGAAGCCACGAAAATCTGCATTTCTTATATGAATATCATGCATGTTGTTTAAACGATATAAATAATTAGATTCCCACTCCAAAAGGTTTTAAATTTCGAATAAAATAAAAAAAGTTGAAAAAAAATCATCGGAGCTGTTTCTAAGAATTTTGAAATTTAGTTTTTGAACTAATAATGATGATATGGAATGAATTTAAATTTTAGATTGCCTATGATTTTGATATCATGTGAAAAATATAATAATATTTCTGTTGAAGTTTACAGGTGTGATGAATCTGATTGTATCGTGGATATATGTATATACGAGTATATCGTGAAAGTATATAGAAGAGATAAGTTAAGATTATGAGATATTAACTAAATCACGGGATTAATAAAATTTTGGTATCTATGGATTCAATTTTCGAATAAATTTTTTTTATCTATATTATAATCAATGTGAAACGGGTGTAGACTGAAGTGCAAACATTGCGAAATTGTATGATGAAATCGATTGTGACTAGGTTTTGGGTATTTTACACTGGTTTTGTAAATCTGTCAACTACTAGTCAGTGGCCTAAGATACCTACTGGTTTTGACATGATGTATAATAAACAATGAACTTTGTTGAGTGATGTTAGTTCTTGTATAGGGAAAATGTTATTTCCAAGATGATGTAAAGTTTTTCAAACCGAACAAACTGCTGTACAGGGACGGATTGATAATTTACATCATAACAAATAGGTAGAATATTCGATTCGAGTATGGAAAGATATAATTTATGAGTACCTAACAGTTATAAGTATATGATGCTGAAGAAGTTTGAATTATTAAATCGAACTGTAAAATGTATTCATTTGTAGTTTGAATACGTTCATGGAATTACTGAAAATTTATGGCCAAAAAATCTAACCTTCAACCTTGTTAACTACTTTTTTAGAAAAAGAAAGTGCTCATTTGTAGTTCGAGTGAAAACTCATGAGAAACTTCGCTAAAAAGTCTAGCTTTCACTTTGTAAACTACTTTTACTAAGGAGTGATAGATGAAACTTAAAAGTTTTTGAAAATTTGTTGTTGTTGATTATTTGAGAGCTATTGAGTTCCAAATATGTGGCCTATTCTTATTAACTCTTCAATATGACACGTGAAAAGTTATGAAAGTTGAAAAGTAACTAATGAAGAGAAAAACAGTTTCCTAAATTTTGTGAAATTGTAAAATAAATTTAGTACCTACCTATATTATTTTTTGATTGCATTAAATATAAACGAAGGAATAAGAGGATGCGTCTGGTAATTCGAACCCCAGATCATGAATAATTAGTTGCCAAGCAATATGAGATTTATGGAGGGATTTTATGCTGAAAAAACAAAATATCTTTGGACAACTCTCCGCGTCTTATATTCATAATTTTTTCATAATTAGTCAGTAAGGTTGACTAGTAATTCCGTGTTATTATTCTACCCTTCAAGAGAAAATCAATCTTGATTACTTTTGGGCAATCACAAAAACACTGAAGGCAGTTTCCACAAATTCGGTCATAATGGAAATTGATTGTTTCAAACTTATGTATGCCAATGATCTGAAATTTTTTCGAATAGTTCCAAATATTGAAGATTGACGAAACATCAAAAGAAATGTTAAAATTATATTTGAATGGCACCGTAGCAATAATTGGAAACCCGATGTCAAAAAAATGAGGTCTATTAACTTTCAAAGGAAAATGTAATTTGTTGATATTTGACTGTGGAATGGAATCAACCTCACTAAGCAGTTGCCCAAACGAAAAATATGTCGGGGTTACATTTGACCAAAAACTCATATTTGCTGATCATGTGGAACAGACATGAAAGATCTCGGCAGTTAACATAAATCTCGGTTTTATAATGATAAATAGCAAGAATCGTGAGATTATGGATGTAATCAAGTTATTTTTATGGCATAAATCAGAATGTGCTATACTTCTGTGGAATTTTATGTATTCGACTTACTCAGCTTCCATTGAAATAATCCAGTTAAAATTTCTCAAATTTATGTATTTCAAACTGTGCGGTATATACTCTGAGAGACGAAATGATTATAATCTGATCGAAGAATCGAATTTTGTTAGTTTGAGTACCAGATGAGTAATTTTACCAGTGATATTTTCATATGATCTCATGCATATCAATATTGACTGTGCGTATCTCTTATCAAATCAGTTTCTATGTTTCTTGCCATAACACTAGATACGATAAGACTTTCTACTTGGATTCTTCAAGAACAAACAATGCATTCTAATCACCTGTCACTAATTTGTTGGTCAGCTAGTTGTCAGCTAGTTAGATCTGGAGAGTGATATTCACATTTTCCTTCATCTTTGAGATTGTAAATTTTTGACTGGTTTTCTTTTACTTACTTTATTATAATCTTTATTTTACAGATATGTTGATGAAACTATAGCTTTTTTTATTTTGATTGTTGCTCAGAAAGCCTTATATTTGAATGGCTTTCGGGCAGTAATCAATTTCATAAGAGCTGTATGAAACTACTTGCGACTCATCACACGATGAACCTCAAACCTCAGACGTATGTATCTCTACTCGATAGTCTTCAGACTTATTTTGATCTCAGTCGTATTGTCACTACAGGAGGCAGCAGGTCCACTACATATTAACAGATGACATCCACCAAGACATAAACTGTAGTATCAATACAGTTTTTGTTGAGAAAATATTTTTGTTATAATCCTGGTACATGAACTGTGAATCCGAATCAATGATTTGATTTTTTTATGAAAACTAATTGTTTATTCAAAATGCACGTCAAGCCCTACCTCACTTGTCGAACAAAATTTCTTTCAGAGAGGATATTCATAACATAAACGTTCGTTTTGAAGGAACTATTACACCCCCAATTCATAGAACAACCACGTATGAAAGATCTTTTTCTTATCGCCGAAGGTTTATAATTCAATTCCTTACGATTTAAAGATTTTGAGTGAACAAGCTTTCAAAAAGAGGATTAAAACCTATCTTTTTGATGGACAATCAAATATAAGTTTGACTTAGATTGATGAACTGTGATGTTCTCGAAGAATTGTATATGTGTTAGTAGGGAGATGTAAGTAGAGAGATATACCTGTCAGCCAAAAATTTAAAAAAAATATATTCCTTTTTTTGAATTGTTTTTCCTTTCCTTATTTTTTTTCTTCATTATTTTTACTTGTAATACTATTGTTTTCCTTTATGCATAATAACAGAGGTCTGTAGGTATATCACCAGATATACAGACCACCTGATCTTCGGCGTTTTCCCATTGTATTAATGTTGTTCTTATTTTTTTGATAAATTTGATTTATATGTATCCATTAGCTATGGGAAATAAAGACCTATATTATTATTATTATCATTATTATTGAATAATTAAATTGAAATTTTCAACGTTATAAACACTACTCCCAGGTCCAACAGTCCTCACCATTCTTTTGTAATTTTCGAGTTTATTTTGAAGTTTTCTGTCGGATAATCTCAAACTTATGGTTTGGTAAATATTTCTGATACTTTTTTGTATCACAACATGATCCTTGTGATTATTTCATACGAATAAAATCAAATCTTGAACATCTCTATCAGTATGTGATGGAATGGGCCGATACTTAATGGAAATCCATAACTTTTTCCTGAGATTGTCACTGGACAGTTTACAAAACCGCAACACGTGTCTCGTTATACAATAGCGCCGTCAAGCTATTGTCCAGTGACAATCTTACAAAGTGTTACTCGAATAAGTTATGGATTTTCATCAACTATCGGCCCATTCCATCACATACGTATATCTGAATCACGAATCCAACCACCATCAATCTACCAAACGAGGAATCATCAGGACTCTAGTGGATCGTGCTTTCGGGCTCTGTAATATGAAGGAAGGTCTGGAGAAGGAACTAGGCTTGAGAAGTAACCAGCCGTCATCAAAAATGATATTTAACGGAATGGTTACTACAAAGTGATGGTGGAACAGACTTTGGCTAAAAGACGGCAATAACCTCACAAATAAGAGAAGCCGTCACAACCAGTACTTGCACTTCCCTACATCAGAGGATTATCGGAAAGAATAAGAAGATGGGTCCAAGTACAACATCAGAATATGCTTCAGATCTGGAACCACTATCCGTCGCAGCCTTACGAAAACCAGGACACCAAACGCGGACTGCGATTCCAAGAATCGCATTTACCGGATACCCTGTTAGTTCGGCAAATCCTATATCGGTGAAACTAAGAGGCCATTGAAAGTCCACATTGCCGAGGAAAAGAGAAACACATCAGCAAATCGGGAATGGCAGAGCATGATTGGACTCATCAACATAACATCAAGTGGTCCCAAGCTGAGACCATCCACAGTGAGAACCACTGGTTTAAGAGGGAGTTCAAAGAAGCTGCATATATGTTGTCCAACGACGCATTCAGCCAAGCTAGCGTAGAGATACGCAACATATATGGAAACCTGTAATCATGCGGAAAAACGGTCAACTCCCGCTAAAACGGTGAAGCGGAGAGATATGGTGGAGGGAAAAGGTGAAAGCGTTCGAATGGTTTGAAATATTTTTTAATTTTTTCAATTCCATTTTGATTTGTTCAATTTTCAATTTTCTAGTCATTTTTATTTTATTGAAATTTCATTTCACTTTTTATTGCTTAAAATAATTAATTTTTTTAGCAATTCATTTCCATTTTATTTATCTTTTCAGAGATTTCAAATCATATTAGACAATGGAAATCCGAACTAGTAAAATTTACTGAGAATAATATTTTAGATAGATGTTTTTATAGAGGAGACACAGTAGCGTTTTTTTGATTTTCAACCTTTTGTGATCTCGAACTTTACATTAACAGGAAATCTGCAAAAATGCTATGAAAGGCAAACTGAAAAGTTCACCACGTTAAAGTTCCTGCGTGATATAAAACTCTAAAGAGTTTTTTTATTACCAGTAACCTTACCAGAACAAAAATATTGTCTTTTCGCTCGCGTTTCGCTAACCAAGTTAGCATCAACAAGAAATGTAAGACTAATTCTAACAGCTATGTTGATGTTTTTATATGCATCTGGACGAATCGCTACCTGCATAATGGGTGTCGTAAAATTGAATCCTCGTATTTTGTTATTGAATACTAATATTTTGTTGATGATTGCTAGTGATTATTTCAATGACTCTCATTCTGTAAGGTTATGATTCGTTTATATGAAATAATATCATTAACATAACCGTTAAAATTTGTCTTACATTACCTGATGATGTTAACTTTGTTAGAGAAACGCGATTCGAGAGTATTTCTGATCTGGTGTGGGAGAAGTATTTTCAATAGACTCATTTTACGCCAGAGGTTCCAAATTAAAATAAGACATTTGAAAATCAATATATTAGCTTTCTTCACAAATGACTAACGTTTCCAACAGCATATGCAGGAATAACTTCGAATTGTTCTTTCAGGAAATTTCATTTGTATGAAGGCTTGTATTCGAACACGTTTTTTTATTAATTGTGCTATTTGATAAAAATATCAAACTTGGAAAGAAACAGTGGCGTACAATGATTTTCACCATAAATATCAATCAGGTAACCCTCTGTGACGCCACTGGAACAATTATCCGTGATCTGATTTCATCACCACCTGAAATTAATGACATCATTTAAGATACACCCCGTGTATGTTTGAGAAACTACGTTGGAAGCCACATAGGAAAAAAAAGCTACTTTATACATTCTATACATTTTAATGTGTTATGACAAAGATTTACATTTGTTTTTTGTATTACTTTTTTATATAGCTGACTAGTCCGATATACATATTTCTTGCAGGATGTAAGTAGTTTTTACTGTTTACATTTGTGTATAAATTTTGTGGATGAAATAAAGATTATGATTATAAATAATACTCGTTTATGCATTTCATGTACTCTGTTCGTGGATATTTTTCAAACAAGTTTGTTATGTTTTTATTGCATTGAGAGTTTTTCCTTTGCTGTATTACAATAGTAATATTCAATGTAACCTGCTTACTGTAATCTAAATTGCTCAATTCAACCAGACTGAAAGACCTTGCATTCCTTCTTTAATTTTCTACTGAATATTAGTTTCATTGTATGATTTTAATCAATATTTTTTAGACCCTAGACTACAAGAAAATGTTTCAAAGAATGAAAAAACCGGCTTATCCCTTCGACGGAAGAAAGAATTTAGACCATCAATCGCTTATTGATATTGGATTTCACGTACAAACGATTGGCAAGAGAATGATACCTCATTTTGGAGGGTATTCATTTGTTTATTCAGAAATATAATTTTTTTTATTTCATTCATGCGCCATAATGAAAAAAAATTCAAAGTGTTGTAAGGTATCGTGTAGGTATTCCATTGAAACCGTCCTCTGTACAATATGCCATGCACCTTCAATTTTTTTGTTTGTTTTTACCAACCGTTGTTTGTCAGCTGTGACAGTTGAGTAAAAAATTGTATGTTTTCTGTGAACTTGCTGAAGAGAAACAGTTTTGCAGTTGTTGTTT
>WOGR01006873.1:0-12771 GCA_015342045.1 Leptinotarsa lineolata
ATAGATAGATAGATAGATAGATAGATAGATAGATAGATAGATAGATAGATAGATAGATAGATAGATAGATAGATAGATAGATATAGATAGAGATATAGAGATATAGATAGATAGATCTTTATTTAAATAGGATAGCCTAATAATATACAAATCAGCTAGAATGGTAGAAATAAAAAAAAGTATGTGTTATATATAGAAATGACTTAAATGTATGACAAACATAAGTTCAATAAAATATTTTTGAAAACATTACTACAAAAACAGCAACATTATACATTATATAATGACATTTAATGTCCAGTCTTTCCCTTTGGACAGCTTTTTTATATATGCATGCATTATTCAAGTTTGTTTTAATTGGTAAATACCTGGTTTTCCTTTCTGTGTAAATTCAGTGAAGTGAATAATAGTGTATATAATCTGGACTTTCCTCTACTATAAGGAATTCTGCAAGTCGGAATTTTCTGGATAGACTCTTTGGATGGAACTAGCTTTCTCAGGTAGGTGATCTCAAAAACTCATTTTATTTATTATTTTCAATATTCCAATTCAAATTGTATAAGCTTGACTCTAATTTTGATTAAATTTTTGAGAGTAGAAAATTAGCGTGACTTCCTTCTTCGTAGCCTCAACAAGGATTCTTTGTTGATAAAAAATTTGAAAGTCGTACCTTCTTCTTAGTTACTGACCATTAATTATTACAACTTCAAATTTCTAAATTTCATATTTTGAAAACCATTTACTCTACAGTTTTGATACTTATTCCTAAATATAGATGAATCTTTCGATTGCGAAAGACCCTCTTTTCACAGTCATCTATACCGAATCCCATTTTGATACAACATATATTCAAGAAATTATGACTTGTCCAATAGATTCGTTGTCACCCGGTATACTGTATATACTTTCAGAAAGTCCATCGTATTGTATATAATTTCAGTTAAGTCATTTACTCTTTTCTGAATAACTGCAAGTTTTCTCAGGACTCCGGAATAATATTACCAGTAATTGCGATATAGAACGTTGGCAACCCTGCGAGTAACTAAATCATTTAGATGACGATGACAGCAGCTTCAGATCACTTATTACCGAACCCTATCGCAACAACAAATTCGAGAGATTTTATCAAGTTACTGTGCGTTTAGGATTTCTGACGAGGAGGAATGCACTCACTCTGTGACGAAACACAAAGTTGACCGCTTACCGAGAAAAAGCTACGCTAAGGTCAACGGACCGCATAGAAGGTCATTGGGACTCAAGAAACTTCAACTGACATCTTCCGCCAAACACGTGGGCTCTGAGGAGAATTTACGATTGAAAAACGTATGAACATCGCAGATGAAATGTAAAAGATTTAACAACGTTATAATAAATCACATAACAAAAAAAATAATTGTAATTTGTAGAAATAGGTGGTCTACCGTAGAAAACACTAGGCCATAGGAAGCTCCATTTGGAATGAAATTGCTGAAAACAGATTCCGTTTTCTGATTCTTTTTTTTTGAACTGCAAAAGTTGTATTGTCGGATATGATACCGAGTCTTTTAGTTGAAGGAAGGTTTTTTCCCAGCAGGTTGAGGTGCAAGATGTTAATAGTTAGTCTTGGTCGAGTGTTATTTGGATGTCTGAACAAGATGGTTTGTGTTTTGGTGTGGTTTATTTTGATACACCACTTGCTGCAAAGTGATTTATCATGGATTGGGTTTGTGTTTGTAGGATGCGGCTGCTTGGGCCTGAGGAATATAAAGCCGCAATGTCGGAAATTACTTTTCGACAACGTCTAGTCAGGCGAATTTTGAAACAGCTTAATATCAACAAAGCGTCTGGTCCCGATGAAGTGCCCGTTATCGTACTTAAAAAGTGTGCCAATGAACTCGCACCAGTATTATGCAGACTTTTCAACCTGTCTTACAAGAAAAGTGTTTTTCCTTCTTGTTGGAAGATCGCTCGCGTTCGGCCTAGTTCAAAGAAAGGCAAGAAAAATCTTCCAAATAACTATAGACCATTCGCTTTACTATCAATGATATCAAAAATCATGGAAGAAGCCGTAAACCACCATAGTTTCAAATATTTGAAAGGCTTTAACATCTTGAGCGATCATTAATATGGCTTTCAGAAACAAAGATCAACAGGAGACCTTCTATCGTATGTAACCCATATTTGGAATAAGGCAATCGAAAAACATACAAGGTCAAGAGCTGTTACGCTTGATATTTCGAAGGCCTTTGACCGTGTGTGACATGAGAGTTTGCTGGCCAAACTTTGATGCTATGGTTTGTCGCATCATTTTTGTATATGGCTCTCCAGCTTTCTGAAAGAACGTTTTCTGCATGTGGTCGTCGAAGTCTTTCCAAGACTTTTACCATCAACGCTGGTATTCCTCAGGGATACATGTAGTGTCCAACCCTCTTTTTATTGTATATCAACGACTTTGGAAAAACCAAGAATCCACTATATTGCCTAGCTGACGACAGTACACTTGTCTCGTCATTCCATTTGGATTCCAGGGCATCGGCTGCTGATGCACATCTTCACTGGCAGCAGAAGGTTGCATATCTTAATGAGGATCTAGAGGTGATTTTGAATTGGTGTGAAAGTAATCAGGTTCAATTCAATGCCACGGAAACCCAGTCATCGGTTTTCTCCAAAAAGTTAAATGTTTCCGAACCGAATACAATAATGTCAGGAGAGACAATTCCGCTTTCTGCTTCGATCAGTTTGTTGGGGGTTAAAATGGACACCAATATGTCTTAGCACAATCATGTCGCTGAAATTGCAAAGGCTGCTTCTCAAAAGCTTGGAGCACTGTTCTGAACCAGAAAACTATACACACCTCAGCAACTTTTGATACTTTATAAAACTCAGATCAGACCTTCTTTGGAGTATTGTTCTCAAGTATGAAGCTCCTCCCCTAAGCATACCCTGAAGCTGCTGGATACCATTCAGAAAAGAGCCATCCGACTGATTGGAGACGCGAACATCACTTGCAGCCTTGATAGTCTGGAACATCGAAGAAAGGTTGAAAATTTATCTCTCTTCCATAGATACTTTCAAAGGAAGTGTTCAAGTGACTTGACAATTTTGATTCCACCAAGAGCGGCACATACCGGAAATACGCGACGAACTGTGGCTGCTCATCGTTTTGAGGTTCAACTCAGTACCCCTCGAACTTCACTGTTCAAAAACTCTTTCATTTGGAGAACTGCGTTTATGTGGAATGAACTTTCTGAGAACGTTTTTCCAAATGAATTTAATCTCCAGCGATTCAAATCCAACGTGAATCGCTACTCTCGTAGAGCGCCTTAGGGAGTTTCCTATAGTGCGTGGGTTTTGTCCATAAAAAATGAAAATTTTCGTCTGCGTAACATAGAGAAGCCACGAAATATACAAAACGCATATTTTTTGATCCATCACATATCGAACTTCAATAATGAAAATATTAAATTATTACTGAAAACTTCATTTCAAGAACTATTTTTTTGTACAAAAATTGATTTACGAAGATTTTCAAACAATATAGACGATTATATCCCGCTTTAAAAGTTTCATCAAAATCGAAGTTGCTGACGACTTCCGAAGAAAAGTTTTTATTGACGTGACTATTCTGTTTGTTTTTATTTTCACTTCTATGCATCTTTCGAGACGTTCCAATGCTCCCGGGAAGTTTTCGAGTGTATTTAATTATGTTGAACATGATTAATGGTTTGATTGATTGATTTATTGGCGGAGATTGCCATAATACATGTATAGATACAAAGTTTGTGTTTTTAAGTTTTGTAAAATGCGGATAAAACCGTAACTTCGGGGTATTTTTTATAGACTGTTTTTTTTTTTGGTTTTTTTGGCATTATCCTCTTTTTTTGGGTAGATGATGTTGAGAACTCCAGAAGCCACATAAAGTGGCATGATAGTCATTCTCGTTCGCAGCATAGTAGGATCACTCACTTTTCAACAAGACAAATTTCCATGAGAAAAGTAGGTATCTAGTCAATGGTGGATCGAATTAACGATCTTTGTTTTACAAGTTGTTCATACTGAAAATACTTGATGAAGCACATGTTGCGGTTTTGTAAGCTATCTAGTGGAAATCTCACAATAAAATGTCTGAAATATTGACCTCTCCCTGTCATTTCTGGAAGCATTGGAAATAGATCGGCTTGTTGCTTCAATTTGCCTTTTACCAGGAGGTTACGTTTTATAAATAACAGATTCAAAATGACACTCCGATTCCGAAGGAATTGAATTCCATTATTTCGAAGGCCATTTAATTACTTCCCTTTTCTATCTATTTATCTGGGAATCCTTTTTTTGACCAAAGTCGACTTGAGTGTCTATCTAGTGAATTATTGAAAGATCGATATTCTCTTGAGTATTGATGGACTTTAAAAAAATTTTCAAGAAAATTCAAACATTAAATTTTCGTATACGTTGTATATGAACATTCGTCTTTCAAACAGTTACTGAAGCACATTTTCGACAATCTGGAATAAAACACAATACAATATCAAAAATAGAAATTAAAAAGGGATTAGAGATCGAGATGATCAACAGTCAAATAATCAATGTATACGCAAATCATTAGGTATATCCTTGAACAGAGATCAATGGCTCCTGCGTTTATTCAAACATTTTGTACCGAAATTCAAATTCCGGCAATTTAAATTCCGTCGTCACGAACAGTTTCCATGTCTGCACGTGATGTTTGTGAATTGTCGATTAATTTGGGTACGCAATAGTCTGCAATGAATTGTGTTTATTGCCTCTAGACGGGCATATTGCTAATCGAATAGTGACAGCAGTGTTGCCAACTCAATGAAGTTGTTTTGCGCGAGGTTGATGTAAAAATCTGCAAAATCCATTCGAAAAGCGCCAGACAAAAAAGTTTTCTGTACTTTAAATTTTATTCAATTCTGTTCAATGAAAAGGTAACGAATATTAACAAATAGATCAAATGATCATGGTGTCGGTGTCTAATAGATTATTTACTGTTTTCCGGTTCACTACTCGTGGGTTTTTGGGTCTGTTGATATTTGTTTCTCTGTTTTGTTCTACCCTCTGTCTTTCATAAATTCTCTACGAGGGCATAGAAAGGTCATTTTTCGAGAAAAAATATATAGTATAGATCGATCGGGGAATGGTAGGTACTTTTAAACTAATATTATAAAGAGGAAATATTTGTTCGTTTGTACTGGATGAATTCAAAAACTACTCAATCGATTTTGAAAATAATTTCACTTGTGGGAAGCTAAACTATCGGCGAGTAACACTGGTTGTACTTCATATCAAAAATTGAGATCCCTATGGAAATTGCAATAATCTTATATACCCAAATGTCTTTCGAATGGCCGCACCGTCGCCCGGTTCTTGTAAAGGCGTCACCGAGATACTTTATATATAAGGTACCTGATATCTGCGTGGCTCATTCCCGTGATCGGCGTCTTATGCATTGATCACTATAGATACCCAATAATTCTCATTCATAATATTTAGATTTCGTGTTTTAGTATTTATAAAACCAAACCAACAAAAAAGTTTTTTCTAATTCATACACTAAACTAACGAGTTGTCCTGGCTTTGCACGTTCTCTAGATGCAACAATTTCAGGTGTTTTTAATTGCCATTGTTAAAGTTTCATCGCTACGGCAAATATTGCAGATTTTGTTTGATTAGCTTTTGCTCGGGACTTCGTATACGCATGAACTACAAGAAAATCACCCTCGTATATCCCAAACCTGTGAGGATATCGGGATAAAATTATCCTATGTTCCTTGTGAATAATGTAGATATCTAATAATGGAACAATTGATAAAATCGGTTTGGTAGTTTCCTAAAGAAAATCGATTAAAGCTGATCCGCCACGGCTTCGTTCGAGTAGATATATAAAAAGATAAATTAAAATAAATCCCTTGCACTAACATTTTTTGCAGCGACAATTCTCGCATGAGAAAACCACTCAGTGGCTTAGAGTTTCATGTAAACAATATTTGATGTCAAAAATCTGCAAAATCCATTCGAAAAGCGCCAGACAAAAAAGTTCTCTGTACTTTAAATTTTATGCAATTCTGTTCAATGAAAAGGTAACGCTACCTACATAAAATTTTAAAGTAACGAATTTTTGTTATATTCTATTGGTCGAAATAGAATCTAATTTTTCTTTCCATCTATCTACTCCTACGAAGACAGGTCGAATCAGCTATAATCGATTAAATGTGAAACTACTGAGCCGATTTTAAAAATGTTTTCACCATTGAAAAGCTACGTTATTCAGATATACTCACCGGATTGGAGCTACGCGATGAATTGGTTATATTCCGTAGACTACGCGGATAAAGTCGCTGGCAAAAGTTGTATGTAAATGAATTCTGTAATTAATTAGTAGACCGTGGACTTGAACCATATTTCACCTTTAAATTGTACTCTGGCAAAACCAAAGCGCGTCGCTAGTAGAACATTAAACAGCAGAAGAGGTGGTTTTGCGTATTTTGCACCTCGCTGGCAACATTGAGTGAAAGAGCCGATCTCTGGCCTAGCCTCCGTTATGATTTCGCTTTTCATAGTCGTAAAATGTGTAATCGGTGAATAAAAGTTGTGGACTAGTTTTTGATTTCGCTGGTATGCGACCGGGTTGGCACGAACTGTGGTCGGTATTTGTTTCAAATGATTTAGAATGTTTTAAGAATGACTGACCTACGACGACAAGCGGTTATATTTAGATTGAAACGTGTTATTGATATTTTTGAGTGGAGCTTAAATGCTAGTATGTTGATAAATACATATCCGGAAATCTTAGTGGACTGAACTTCACTTAATTGAATTGTTTTTTGTTGCAATTTTCCACTATTGAAGTAATCTGCCTTAATGATATAACAAACTGTTCAAAATTTAATATAATTCATAGCGCTAAGCATTTACGAGTATGTATTCCTATACAGACTGAACTGGTTCTAAGACATCATTCCACCAACGACTCAATAATCAAAATAGACATAATGGTCTGGTTAGAGTCCAGTTTGAAAAATGAGAGGTGAGGTTCTCAGCATGAGGTTCTCAGGTGCTCTTTAGTGAACTTCTGAATCATCACGCGATTACAAATATACTGAGGACAAGGTGTTGAAGACACCAACCTGGCAGGTCAAAATGAACTTCCAACTCCAGCAAATTTGACCTGAGAGAGGTAAATGTCAGGGACTTTAATAAACCGAGGTCTTTACTGTGAAGTGGTCTCTGCTGCTGTGATATGAGGCTTTTGTTGAACGAGTTCCAACTCTTTCAGGGTCGAAAACTAAACCAAGTTCATCGACCGCTCGAGCAGCTGTCTTTGAAAGAAATCTTTAGTTCTTGCAGAGAAGATACTCCAAATTCCTGATGATTTTACAGGCTCCATCCAGTACCAGTTCATGGCTTCCCTGTTTTCGGGGAAAGTATACCTATGGAACGGACGACATGGAGATGCTTTGAACTCCTGAATGTTACAGGTTCGGCCTCCTATTGTCTGAAAAGGTGTTAGCAGATTTTAAATCTATGAAAGATAAAATAAAATAAAAATATGAAATTAATTTCAAGAATACTAAGAAAAACCGAACTGAATTTTTTGGAGGAGTCACTTAAAAAGGAAATAATATATCAAAAGAAAAACAAAGACGGTCAAACATTCTTTATTTCTAACGTAAATTTGAGTTTTGGGTGAAATTAACCCATCTCAGACCTACCCTTGCAAAACATGTCATTCCAATTGAAATAACTATAATAATTGCAGATTACCATTCCAGATTTCTTTCATTATCGTGATGATGAGGTCTACGGACTATTGGTAAAAAAGAAAATTACTATAAGAGATATTTAAACACATACATATTTGTATCAAGATGGAGTAGTAGAAAGCCAAAAACTTTCTTTCCCAAAATATTTAAACACATTCTTCAGATTTTTTCAGCTTCAAATGAATGAATATTTTGCGTAAATTTTTCTCTCTTTGAAATCCACATTTCAGCAAATTACTCATTCATTTTGACAAATTGTAGTCTATGCTTGCTATAGTCCGAAACGTTGCGGCGGCAATAAATATTTTGAATATTCACCCAGCTATGTAAGTAAGTAAGCAGCTACACAAATTGAAATTTCCAAGTGCAGTTTTTTAAAACCAATTTGACTAACTTTGAAAATTAATAAATACTTTCAAGACTTCAAATTGACATATAACTTTGAACAAAAATTATTTTTTTTGTGGAGGAAATCATTACAATTTTTATCTTTGTCATATTGTCGATAAAGACGTTACATGTTCTTAGAAAAGGCGAAATGACATCTTAAACACTGTTATCCTTCTATTTTAGATTGCTTACTTCCCAAGTTGTGAAAATAATAATGAACAAAACAACGTACCTGTCCTCCAATATAATGACAGTTACTTATAATAATGATCATTTTAACTTCTAAGTATTTTTTTCGTTTACTTTCATTTCGGAAGAATTGTGACCAAGTCTGGTTATTGACCAGGCAAAAAACTTTTTTATGGCTGCGCACTCGCTTCGTGTATTCTTATTTTGTCAGATTCACTATTTTATTGCACACATACCTTCAGGCAAATACCTCTCAGTCGGCAATTTCCTGTGGTCTGTGCTCCTTTCAAAGGTGCCTATCAAATTAATCATAAAAAACCGGTCTGGTGGTTCGAGGGTCATTTTGACGTTGGCTTTTTATTCGATGAGACTTCAAACATGAAAGAAAAATTTGGTATGGCTGGATGGTCAAATCTCTTAACGGTTATATCTGCTTTTATTCCAACAGTGAAGAAAATTACTGAGGTACACGTAGGATGCCTGATTGCAGAATTTGCCATTTGTATAGAGTTTCACCTGTAGTAAGAGCTTCATGAAATAATAATGATAATAAGCCTACGAATGTATAATTGCAATAGGAACAAATACCATTAAAATTTTATCATATAATAAGTAATGAATAATTGAGCATTGTTTGCTCCGAGGTTTCCTCTTGCTCTGAGACCATGAGATAAACGATAGTACGGTGAAATTATTATTATTCACAAGATATGTTCGGTCTCAAGAATCAAGTCATCCAAATTATTAATTTTTAAGATACTAAATTGAAAATCTAAAATATCAAGTATTTAACATAGAGTTGCCAGTGCTTAAATTTCTACAGCGAATCAGATTTGTTTATTGCATTATTTATATTTAAGGTATTGTTAAGTAATTTTGTTTGAGTTGTTTACTGTTGCATTATTCTCAGGGGTTTCCCAATTTGGGTTTTCCAGTTGGCCTTACAATGTATGGGTATTTTCTAATACACTTATCGTCATGAAATTTATTATTTACGAATATCTTTACTCAAGCACCCCGTATATTCAGGCCTATTTTCATGTAAATATTATAAACTATAAACAGCTAATTTTTCAAATCCCCCTTGTTTTGGGACTTACCTACTAGTATGACCTTTTCCCTTCTATTAGTTAATCCGATCATCTATCTTCTCCCTATAATGACTAATCTGAACCCCTCCCTAACTAGCTAGGTGCAATATTGTATTGTAAAATTGAGAGTAAAGACAGAATAAACCTCGTCTTGTCTACAGTACAACTTGCCAGTTATTTTACCTTAACTTACTTTTTCACAAGATTCGACATAATTCTTGTATGTATTAATTATTCATACTCACGACAAAATATTCGTGGGTCAAAACAATATGCACAACCTGTTTTGTTCCGAACTGGAAAGGTCCTTACTCGATATGATTCCTCAGTACTAATGCCCCTCTCAGAATAAGCACTATCTTTGGAAAATAGCGTTCTGGCTTTGACTTATCTATCTTTAAACAAAAATTTTGAGAAAATGTTTTCTTCCAATTTGTATCTGGGAGTAAGATCTACACATCTTTGTGAAAAGCTTATTTTTTAACTTCATTGTTTTCTTTCTTCGGAAGTTTTCCACAATTTTTGTAAAAATAACTAATTTTTTCTAAAAATATACTCCCTTCTATTCAAGTACCATCTAATTCTGAAATGAAAAATTTAGATAATATTCTTTGAACTCTTTGAATACTTATGAGTCACATATAAAATTGGCTATAGGCCATTAAGACAATGCTTGTATATTTCAATTTGGGACTTCGTATGTACATAGGGTGTAATGCAGCAATCTAATAGCTTTATTACTTGGAAATTTTCTGCAATTTTAAATAATGAAACCGTTGACTTTTTGCGAAATATTTTTTTGATTATCAAGTCTTCAAATATGTATATCATTGCATCTCTGTAGGTTTGAAACCTAAGTGGCTACGAACATTCATAAATGTCTTTTTTCGGGCATAACTCCTAGCTTTACACTTTTCTGCATTGGGTTTCAACTATAGAGATGAAACGGATATCCGGTAACTAACCGGTATCCGGCATATTCGGCGGCCTAAATACTATCCGGATACCCATTATAACGGATAACTAGCGCCTATCCGGCCGAATACCGGATTATAAAAAAATATATTTAGGTGATTATTTGCTTTATTTAGTAATGCAATCAGTAACTATACAATAATTCTACAACTTAAAAAATTAATTAGTGCCTACTCGTACTTCACTAAGAGCAAATTTTGATTAATAAATACTAATTTCTCTGTATCAAGAGGTAGCAAGCGGTTTCTATTATCTTCGTAAATAAGGCCAGCTTCAGGAAAAAGAATTTCTCTGTACACACTGCTGCAAGGTGCTGAAAGATAGATGCACTGCAATCAATACAATAAGGCAATGAATGAAACAATTGTTAACTTCGCTCATCAACGAAATCATTCGAATTCGACCACCTTATCGTTGGCGCGCCGCCTAGGCAAACGTGCTTCTTGCGATGCACCAAATGGCAACGTTCCGCTGGATATTCGGCGGCCGGAATATCCGGCCAACCTAGCAGAGACTGAACGTTTTACACAATCACTTTTTCCATTAATTATGGATAATATCCTTATACGTTGACAACACATCAACGTTCACAATTCATATTTTCACATATATCTGGGTTGGAGCCTTGAGGAACACCATATATACTAGATATTTCTGGACTCTTTCTAGCTCTGTTTCTAGCTTACAGTTGGAATATATAAGTTGACAGGCAGCATTTGAAAAACTGGAAAAAATAATCCAGATATTAGGTATTACTTGAACATTTCTGCGAGGATTTTTCGAATGCTTTTATTTGACATATTGGAATTTTGTAAACATTTGAAAAATTAGAAGATTTGTCCGGCACCAATTGCTTGATGTGCATTGTTTCATTTTGGTTGCATTATTCAGTGGCAGTTGTATTTTCGTCTAGTTGTTTGCAGATATCCATGTCCCACTACATGTTTCACGTCAACTGTTGTATCGCCTTTCAGATTCAATTTCTTTCCAAATATTTTTGATTGAACTATAGTACAATTCCATAATTATAGACACTAAATTTTCAGAAATATTATTGCATTAAAACGAAACCATTGTTGTCAAGGTTGTGATTCCATACATTTTATCATAATTTTTCCTCATCTGATTAGTATATTTACTGTACGCCACTGCAAGAGATAGATTAAGGCAGAAACTTCAGTCATTTCTGGTAATTTAGTGCATACTATTTTGGAATTATAGTAGGGGATACCTAGGAGAGTTGTGACAATTTTTACTTTAAGGGATATCTCTCGCTCAAGAAACATTCCACAGCGATGATAATTATCAAAATTAATTAAATTATTATGGTTTCTGAGAAAATCAACTAATACATAGACTACTTCTTCTGTCACAACTCTCCTATCATCGAGGTAAGTTGTGACTGGTACCGAGGTGAGTTGTAACAGCTTTGTATTAAGACTATTTGATTATTTTAAAATAACATTATAAATATAACAAATGAAAATTATGTAATCATCTTTGAAAACATCAAGTACCAACAAAAACAACATAACATCTCCATAACAAGTTATTATTTCTAATAAGTAATTGTAGCACCATTTTGAGATGAATCATATTATAAATCTGTCATAAATCTTAATCTAATCTGATAGGCATAGACAATTATGGCAAACGTATTGCAGCTCGACTCCAGTATAATCTATGTGTGACCAACCTATGTATACTAGGCATTAGATTTACTGCTCATTCGATTTGCTGTTTGCATAGGCTTCAAGGCAAACCAAGCAAAAATGATAATTTTCTGGCTCTTCTTTGTCATCACACGTTCCCTTGTTCTTTTCAGTCTTCTGGGCTTTTTCAGGTTTCTTCTTTTCTTCACTTAAGATACGCATTTTTACATTCCACGACAGGCTGTCACAACTTTCCTAGGTGCTCAAAATGGCGACTTGATCCGAATAATATTTTTTTTTCACTACTTACCTGAGAAATTGCTATTATTTATTCCATTCTCCTAATGAGAATTAATATTTCTCACCCTTGGTAAATAATGATAATAAAAAAACACCTAGGTAAACAATGTGTATTCCAGCATTTCCTGTATTAATGGAACCAATATTTGGACCAGGTAAATTCACTTCTATGTTACAAACAATCCTCGTATTTTGAACGCATTCATTACCTTTTTCCACTAAATTATCTTCAACATGGACGTTTTCTAAGACAGCATCTTGACTTGCAGAAGAAGTTATATTTGAAGCTTCATTGGGTAAATTACATTTTTGCACTAATTCGGCGATTCTCTTCTTATCAGCTATTGATTCCTCAATATATCCTTCAGCCACTGCAGCCGACTTCCACCCACCGTGCCGTTTCAGGCTTAGTAA
>WOGR01006874.1:0-10100 GCA_015342045.1 Leptinotarsa lineolata
CTCCTAATTATTTATTTAGTTTACTAAGTAGGCATTCTGACATACATATGGTCAATTTGAGAATTAACTCATTCATCATACCTAAGCACCGTACTTCCAAATTTGAAGGATGTTTTTCTTATATAGCTCCTCGTTATCTAAATGAAATTTTACCCTTTTTACATTATAATATTCATCAATTCAAGAAAGAAATAAGATCACAGCTACTTACTGCTCAGTAAAAATTCAAGATTCAATGTATGGTATCGTTATGAAATCGTTAAATTGACTACTAGAATGTTTGGAATATTATTAGTTATTATCACCTCTATTATTGTATTAGCTCATTGTTTCCTTTTTCCTTTTTGTTTTCTCTTCCGTATCATTTTTTTGATAGTGAATAGGTATTTTGATTTTTTTATTATTTTCTTGCACTCTATATGATATTGGGAGGGGTGGAAGATAGCCTCTGGCTAACCCTTTTCCCTTTATGTATAAAATGTAATTTTTAATGCATAATAAATGATATTATTATTGTTGAATAAGAACTTTTGGCAAAGGAGGAATAAATCACACACAAGCTTCTATATTTGGTTCTTCCTAAGCTTCTTTGATGTGGAAATTGAAAACTTATGTCATTTTGGAAGAGTTTTGTTGCTTTATGTCAATATATATTTGAACATAAAGCAATATTATTTGTTCAACTAAATTCAAACAAAAAAAAATCAGAACTACAATATAGACACTATAGACAAAAATTTTAATACATCATTAAGGTAAGAAGAGTTTGGTAAAATAAACGTAGGAAACCTCAAAAATGCTCAAGGAAGCTTGTCTTCGAGGAGTTGCAATGATTTCAATAGGGAACCTCAAAAAAGCTAGGGAAAGCTTGTCTTTGAGGAGTTTAACCCAAACATTTGGCATAATTTCAAACCTTCAGTGACTGGGTAAAGGGTTAATGACAAAGCACCAACGAAGTGAAGAATATGGTGAGTATTCATTGTTAGTTTTTGTCTGTATTTACACATATATATGCACACTTATACACATATATTCGTACAGAACAAACTTATATTGATACACATATATACTCTTATATTTACACAATGAGTTCAAATATTTTCTAGGAAAATAATAGCATAAATTGTGTGTCTCTCACGAGAGATCAACCATTTTGTTAGTTTTTTTTGAAAGGACGAGAATGCATGTGACTTTTCAGGGCTTCTGGAATATAGTTTATAAGTCTTGGTGCAATATATGCTAAGTATCTCTGTCCAGTTGCTTTCCTAGCTCACGGTAAGTGTGTCTTATGTTAATTTTTCATCGCTATGAAACATTAGTATCATTTCTGCATACAGCTTTCTGATATCCATTACGTTCACGTCTGTGAATGATTGGTTGCCGGAATATATGAAAGGGACTCCAAACATAACCTTCAATATTCTTTTTTGTGAGATTTCTAGAGGTAGAATGTGGCATTGTCATACTCCTCCCCATGCTATAATTCTATATTGCAGTAGAGATTCCACAAGAGAATGATACAGTATTTTTAGTTAGTTCTTGAACTAGTGAAACCTGTAAATAAGGGACCAAATTCTCTTTGAGAGTCCCGTAATGTGAATATTCCATTTCAAGAAACTATCAATATGGACTCTGAAATACTTGACGGGCAATTTCTTCATTTCCTGTTCTAACGGTGGAGGTTGGCAAGTTCGATTCATAAGATGTGGAAGGCAATATTTCAGTTTCCTTAATACTGACAGTGAGTAGATTCATTTTGAACCAAGAAATAATTTTTTCAATGTCTTTTTCTGCTTTCTCTTCAACTTCGTCCCACGAAATCGTCATAAATAAGTGCCGTGTCATCAGCAAAAGAAAAAACAGTGCCTGTGGATCGTATTTTGAGTGAATTGTTGGTATAAATAAGGAATGAGACGGGTCCCAGAACAGTACCTTGGGGTAAACCAAAACGAAAAGTTTTTTCTGTGCTACGGATTTTGTGAACGTCTACCATTTGTTTTCTATCGTCTAGGTGATTTTTGATTATGCTAAGGGTCTGCCACGAAATCCCAGTCGTTACAGCTTATAGTGACTTGCCTATTGCTGGTTATTCTATTACTCACCTTACTACTCATCTGCGACGGCTTTCCCTTCCCAGGTTTCAAGACGTACGACTCCAGTTCGGTTCCTAGTACTCGGTGTTTCGTGGCATCGTAAGCTTTCCTCTTCTTCTTTCCCGTCTTGGAGCAGATGTCCTCGTGTTTCTGGATTCGGTCCGCTGCGAATCTGCGGCTACAGAAATTACATTCTGCTAAATCGTCGCGAACCACTGGTGATCTAGCGGATTGCTTGGCAGAAGGGCGGGTATTTTGAGGAGCTTTGGCTGAAGATTTTGCCTGTCAAAATGAACAGTTGATCAGAAAGCCTTGCCTGGAGGATTTAGATGAAGACCGTGGTGAATTTCAGGTAAGTGGTGATTACCACAATTAGATAGAAACGCATTCACAGTGTAGTAGAACTCGACCGCCATTCAGATTATATGAAAAATCAATGTTTTCTGTTTTCGAGACGAAACTGAGATATTTTGTGTTACTTTTATTATAGAGCATTTCATTTTTCATTTTATTTTCCCGATCATAGTTCAATTCTAACTCTTAGATTGATTTTTAGCAATAACATGAAAGGAAAGAAGGAATGAAAGAGAAAAGGAAGACAAGAGAGAAGATAGAAGAAGATAAGAGAGAAGAAAAATGAAAAAATGAGAAAAAAAGTATACCAGAGAAAAGAGCATAGGAATAGGGGGAAATAGAAGAGGGAAAACGGAAATAGAAATAAAGGAAAGAAAAAAAAGGAAAGAACAAAGAGAAAACAGAAAAGAGAAAATAAACAAGACGGAAGAGTGAAGAAAAAAGAGGCAAAAAAGAGAAAAGTGAAAAGGAAAGATAAAGAAGGAAGAAATAAGGAAAAGGAAAAAAACAGAGAAGGGGAAAAGAAAAAGATGAAGAAGCAGATGAATGAAAGAGCATTTGAATTTTAATTTTATTTAGCCTATCACTAGTTTATTTCTCACTCTTAGATTGATTTTCAGCAATAACGTGTAAGAAAAGGAAAAATGGAAAAGAAAAGAGAGACGAGAGGGAAGATAGATCAGGATGAGAAAAAAAAAAGAAAAAAAAACGAAGAAAGATAAACATAACACAGGAAAGAGCGGAGGAATAGGGGAAAATAGAAGGGAGGAAAGCAGAAATAGAAAAAAGGAAAGAGAAAACAAACAAGACGAAAGAGTGAAAAAGAGAAAAGATAGATGGAAAAAAGAGGAGAAAGGGGTTGGAGAAAAAGAAATGGGAAGAAGAAAGAGAAAGGAGAAAAAAAAAGCGAAAAAAAAGAGGAAGAAATAAAGAAAAAGGATGAAGAATAAAAATGGAAGAAGGAAAGAGGGAAAGAGAAAAAAAAAGATGTAAGAGAAAAAATGAAACAGGAGAAAACAGGAAAAAACAAAGAGAAAACAGGAAAGAAAAAATAAAAAAGACGAATGAGTGAAGAAAAAAGAGAAGATATATAAAAGAAAAGAGAAGAAAAGGGAAGGAGGAAAGAAATATGGAGGAAAGAGAAAGGAAAAAAAATAGGAGAGTGAAAAGAAATAAGGGAAGAGGGTAAAGAAAAAATAGAATGGAAGAGGGGAAAAGCGATATGAAAGGGAGAATAAACGAAAGAGAAGAAAGTATAGTCGAAAGCGGGGAGTGACAAAAAGATAGAGAGGAGAGAGAAAAGGAAAGAGAGCAAAAGAAAAATAGCAATACCAATGGAGCAACTAACGGTAGCTAAAACCACTTGTCCTATAGCCGAGTGGTGCTGTTTATTAAATAATGAAAATTTCAATAAAAATTGTGGTATTAGCATTGATGGAATCAAAAAATTACAAAGCAATGATCATATTAGGTGATCATTGAGTTATCATCAGGTGATCACTATCGGAGTGAAACTGTGTCTCTTTGCAATAAAATCTTTCCGAAACATACTGCATATACTCGTACTTCATTTAGTGTTACGAAATATCTCACTATTCCAATCATAATAGTGAAACACTCCTTTACACAATTCCAAACAGTCGAAATTCATACCACAACTGGTATTTTCGAAATAAATCTCTCTGCTACTTTCTAAATTTGGAATCGTTAGTCCTTCACTGTAAAATACGAAGGCATATAATGATATACGAGTATGGCTGCAATGAAAATATTTCCTTCAAAATAGAACATATCTAGAAATTTCTATTCTAAAAGGAAAAAAATGTATTGGACAATACTAGTATGGAAGCAATGCTAAAATCTTCCTTCCTTTTAAAATACATACATATAAATAAAAATTGCTCAAATCCTAACTCTGAACACTGAACAGAGAAATCAGACGAAAAAACAAATTATAATCTAGAGTCGGTAACACCGTCTATTATCCAATATGTTTCAAAAATTTCATAGGAAAATCCGACTGAATAAAAGTTAACTAAACTGAATTGATTTGTCTCACCTTGTCACCCATCGCAGAGGTGTTATTCGCTGTCCTTGAAGGAGTACGAGGAGTTGTACTAGTTACTCTAAGAGGGGAAGCTGTTTTCGTTACAGGAGATGCTGTTTTTGACGTTGGTGTTGTTCTGTTATTAGTGATACTCTTCTTGACGATAGGCTGGAAATGTACTGTAATGTTATCTTCGCTCAGGAAGAATTTCGTTTCTTTATGATTGTAAAATTATTTCTCCCAGAGGAATGTTTTTACTGGAGGTGACAGTAGCATTTCATTTGAATACACAAAAATTTTGACAGGTCTGTTATTTTTGACGTTTCTCATGAAGTCAAGATGTGATAGTTGACATGCGAGAGTTATCTGAAGCTAATCAAAAGTTTTAAGGGCAATATGATGGAACTGTTGAATTTTGTATACCTCAGAACAGCTTTCAAAAATTGTTTCTCATTTCAATGCATTATCAAAAGCTAAACTGATATCATGAAGAGGAATAATTAGAGACGAACTCACCGATTTTGAAAACTATTTTACCTACAGATAGCTCGACAATTAGTGAGTAATATGGGCTGTTTTCCAAAAAATTGAAGACCTCTCGAAAAATTGCCATGATGTGATTCGAGGTATAAAAAATTGCCTGAGTGATTATTCATAATGCGATGCAAAAACCATTATTGATACATGAAATGATGCTATGTTTATAGAACACACAATTAGCAACAGAAAGGTAGGCTATATATCTATCATAGTTAATTCACAAAGCACGGGTAAATTGGGAAGATGAAGCCATTCATATGATATTGGTTCTTACTAAATTTGATAGTTTCATATTTAAGAATGATTGTATATTAAGGGAACTGGAATAATCTCTTTTCAGATCAAGAACTGGAATTTTCCCGACGTATTACTCCGAAAAAACATCAACTTTGGAAAATTTTGAAGCAAGGGTGGACGCCAATGTATTCCAGGGGTTTTATATTTATATGGGAGAACTGACTCCTTCTGATGACTAGGAAGTTGCTTTGCTTCTCGTATAAGCGAGATGTTTGAGAAATGCTGATCTCCAGTTTTGTAGTATGAGGAATTGTACTATTCAGTCTTCCAAAAGATATTTTCAACGCATTCAGAGGAGTTTACTAAATCGTGGTTTATTTCAAGAACCCTCGAGTAAGAGTTGTACAGTATCTAAAAGAGGTGGCATTATGTGTAAGTTCACAAGTTATTCTCAGTACTAATAAAGTGATGAATATTCGATTTAGGATTTATGGAATACAGAAAACTTGAGAACATAGAAGTACCATTGAGAGAGATTGCACATCATAGTGTATCGACCACGTCAGTTCGAGAAATTTTGAGAAGAAATAAATTTGGGAATTACAAAGTCAGAAAAACCCACAATTTGCTTTTAACGGAGTATGATAAAAGAAACATTCGTTGCAAATGGCTACTCAGAAAACATCGCCAAGATAATGGAATCTGCAATTGAATTTCATGGCGTGATTAGAGTAGATTTACAAATAGCAACAATGTGATCAATTACTTTTGAATTATTCGAATTGGAAGACTAATTCACTTCGATTTTACTGAGAGCTTCTGTACATTTGATCAAATTTTCTAACTGACTACCCCTTTCAGAGGATACGTCCATGACTCATGCAAGCGGAGAAAGTTTTCTGAAGGACGAAAGGTCAGCGTACAGGGAAGATTGAAAGGTTAACTTTCACATAACTCTGCGACCTATGCAAAATACAGGCTATTCTGAGAGATTACTGTGTTCTTTGATTGTATCAGACATTCTAATGAAAGTCCTATTACTTTGTTCGAGAACACGCCAACTTCTCTGAAGTTTCGTGAAAACTCCTGAATAAATTATGGAAACGATGCGATCAAGGTCGAAATGCAGGACAGTGAAATCATTGAGATATCACCATTTATGAATGAGTACAATAATTTGTTTTTTTCAATTGTAAATTTATTACCATTTCTATCCATACGAGTTTTTTGAAAGTTATTCAAAATGTTCCAATGAAAACTTAACCCCCCCCTGTAAATCAGAAACGGAAGGGTAGTCGAAAATTTCAAAGGACACGAAAATTATCATTTCTAGAAAGACTGATTCTCATATGGAAATCATACCCGAAACTTCACCCCCCTGCGGTAGGCAACTACCCCCCCAATTTTTTCAGTGGCATGGGGGTCCAGTGATACATCATTTGAAAGGTCCTTTGTTTCTCTATTACTTCTGTGATTTTTTTCGAAATTGTTTCATTCTTTTTCGAGAAATGGAATGTAGAACGTATAATTTAAGAAAAAACAGAAAATTCACTGCCGTCCATTTTAATGAAACAAAACAAACAGAAAAGTTAGTTTTACTCGATGATGGGCTAAACCCCCGAAACCGGTCGTAATAATAAATGAACATAGTGGAAATCATGCAAAAAAGTGTTTTCATTGATTTTATTGAAGTGACTATGAATTTCCACAAAATAAACAAATCATGAATAACACAGATTGAAACTTTCAACTTGAATTTCAGCATTTCATGAACATGGGGAGATATTTTAAACAATTGCTCCAGTTGATAGTGATTAATGGTCGTAAATCTGAATTATTGTATAAAATATATTGGGTACCTCAGATTTCATTTTTAGGACACTTTTTGTTCAGTATTTATATTTTTTATTTCCATGAATACATGAGAAATAGTAAAATTCATCACTTTGTGGGTGACAGTCAAATAAAATAATAATATTATCATATAACCAGTATTGCTTGTTCAATGTCGCTCCAAACTGATCTGCATTCTGATCTGAAATGCCTTGTTATATGTGGTTCAGAAGTTTTCTGTGGACTGTATACGAATCATTGGCACCACATTCACTACCAACGCTTTATTTGAAAACTAACAAAATATAAATACGACAGATATTTACTGTAAGAAGAAGTGGGAAAGTTCTTAAGATGAAAGCGACCCTTCAACAGGTATCGGTGAAAGAGCCGGCACTGGGTGTTTAGCGACCGCTCCTGTGGCCTTGCCAATATTTGACAGGCCTGAAATGTCACTGCATCTAAACAAAATTCAGTTTATATTTCTCCAAGCTCTCAGAACTATTTTATATCATAAATTTGGCCAATATATTCCAAAACAAAAAAGGGATGACATATTCCCTTCCGATAGTGTTTTTCGCACCTTCTCTGCCCCAGTTCTCAAATTAACGAGAAATTTTGAATAGGGGTCAATCCCTAGCTGAATTTCATTCAAACCCAGGGAAAGTCAGTAATGTGCCCTTGATATTTGACTAATTTTAGAGTATTTTTTGATTCTAGGAAGATGAGAACACATAAAATGTCAAGTATAATTTGAATTCCTCTAGCATTCAAATAATATGCGTCGAATTACACTTTAGACTCAAGTGATTGGGCTAACTGAGAATATCCAACAAGAAAATCCAACATTTTCGACGAAACTCACCTTAGTTTCTCTCTTAGCCACTGGCGGCATATAATTTTTCTTCACAATCTTCTGTACCTTATTCATCACCACATCATCCGCTACCTTCGTCTCCGAGCACGAATCATCAACTTCATCGAACCCAATCTGTGGCATCACCTCGTTATCCAAACTGTCATTCAGATTGTGATTGTTCATCAGGTCTATCATCTCCCTGTGCGACTTTGAATGATAGCTGTCTCCACCTTCATCTTCGTACCTATGTTCTTCATAAGATTCGTTGCCGTTGATATTGTTGTATAACCTCTGGACAACCTCGCGCTTTTTCACCAAAGGTTTTCCATTTTTCACAGAGGTAGTGTTACTCTGGACAGTAGATCTGACCGTGGTCTTGGTTGTCACGTTTTTCCTCTCCAAGCTACCTCCTCTGGGGTTTACTTTTGGTTTCAGGGGTTCCAAAGGGTAGCTCTTGTCGATTCCAGCCTTTTGCCGTCTCTCATCGAACATTTGTCGGACTTTTCCACCTCCGGTTGATCCCAGACTGGTATTGCTTCCTGCGCTGCCTCTCCCAACCCTTTCGAAGGCTCGCTGCTGCTGGTTTTCGTAGAGTTTCAGTAGTTTTTCCTCTCGTTCTTGGATCTGCTTCTGTTGAAAACGAGCCTGCAATAGAAGTGGATGATCAGTATGATAGAAATTGGAAATTGTATCATTTAACATTTGGTTTGCTGAGTCTTGAACATTGAGTTACAGGACTAGAGACCAGGGCTAGGACAAGTAACTTTATAATAATCTTACTATTTTCAATGACATAAAAGTGTTATTAGAAATAGATACTCAATTTTGTCAATAAAAATCACCTAGTAGGTGATTCAATATTTTTATATAGAGTTTGCCAATACTGCCTCAACTGAATCGAATAGCCGAAATGGAAATTAATACAAATCTTCACAATATATACTTTATTGCCAAGACTTGTTCCACTACAACTGTCCAGTATAATTGAAAGTAATGAATCGGTATATTCAAAATTGGAAATATGAGTCTGAAAGATAAACAATATATTTTTTTATAGAAAAAAAATGCATCAACCAGGCCTAATAAGTTTCGAGTATCGATTTGGATAGTCGCAATAACCAGAATTGAAAAAAGAATTATGATAATTACTCTTTGCATATGGATTGTATTTGTAGATGTGAGCGGTAGTAGCGCCGAACGCCCCAACACACTACCCACGAGTAGACCAAGTTCCCGACGTACTGGACATCGCGCTAGTACAGAACATCAATACTACGGAGATGGAAGTACTAGATGAAAGATCGTCAGACCATAACCCCATCCTATTTACAATAGGAAGAGGTGAAATGGAAACAGACAACTCGACAAAGCGAATCATCGACTGGACTAGCCATACACGATGCGCTGGGAGACATACCGCGCATCGAAACAAAAACGGATCTGGAGAACGCCACACACCAGCTGCAACAGACGATCACTCAAACGATGGAAAGAAGCATACGCGAAGTCCCAGTCGCTCGCTTCAACTTTCAAGAACATCTCCCACCAGAAACGATGGAACTTATCAGTATAAAGAGACACCCGAAAAGTAGATATTAAAGGACTCGTGCACCTTTAGACAAAAGGTGCATGCAAAGAGCCAATAGAATACTCAAAGAAGAACTGAAAGCCATCCGAGATAGATAATGGACTACCCGTCTAGAGGAATTAAATATTGAAGGCCAGTCTGCATGGCGCATGCAAAAAATACTTAGGAAGGGACATCGACAGCCATGCCCGCCAACACACGGCGAACAAGGAATCGTCTACACTGACCTGAAAAAGCTGAAGCGTTCGCGGACAACTTCGAAAGGCAGTGCAGAGAGAATGACGTTTCGTTTACGGACGAGGTAGAAGAAATAGAGATGCAGGTGGAAAGAACAGTACGGAGAAGACTAAGGAGAGGAACTAAAAACGCGCCTCTCCTGGCCCCGACATCTCCCGAGGAAGTGAAAGACATCCAAAGACGTCTATCCACTCGAAAAGCTCCAGGCCCGGACCGAATCACTAACTGGGCCCCGAAAGTCCTACCGCGCAAGGGTATAGCAGCCATAACCAACATCATTAATGCTATACTCAGATTGCAACACTCCTCCCG
>WOGR01006875.1:0-12499 GCA_015342045.1 Leptinotarsa lineolata
TGAAAACAATTAATTCTTATAATAGGCTTTGACTTTGATGTTCCTAAATTTGACTTTCAATTTGTTACACTCAATGACATTTTGTTATTGTACAAGTTATTGAATTTTTGTCGAAAAATGGCTTTCACGAATGAAGAAAAAAGAGAAATGACACAAATTTATTACAAATACGATGGGACATCGGAAATGTATTCGAACTTGTATCCCGTAAAACGACAACCACATCGAACTATGTTCAAGATATTGGATCAAAATCTCACCGAGTTTGGTTCGTTTGAAAAGCCAATTAAAAAAATACGGAGAATCAATAATGAAATTTGATGAATGAGGTGTATATGAGGTAAATTAGACATTGTGTCCTTTCAAATGAAAATAGAATTTTGAACAAATAACAATAATCAACCAAAATGTGAAGACAAAAGTAAATCACAGTAACTGCTCAAAACTCTGACCTTGTTCATGATAACACAAATGTGCCCTCCTTCGAACATTATTCACTGCACGATTAATTTCCCTCCTCCTCAATCTTACGAGCTCCCTAACAAGGTCCTCAATAATTTGATATTCCCTCTGACCATATACACTATTTTTCAGTGTACCTTATAAGAATGTATTCATTACACTTAAGTCTGGAGACCTTGCTGGTCACTTCACCGGCCCATTATTCCCTTTCCATTTAACACCAAATATTTCAGTCAGGTAATTAGATACTCGTCTGGGAGTGTGCGGTGAAGCACCATCATGTCGAAACAAGATGTTTTTATTGTTAGCCAAAGGTAGATCATCCAAATAGTCTTCGAAACTCGACATTAAAAACTGGTGATAGGTTTATTCATTCAGAATTCCGTAAAATGAATGGGGAGCCAAAATTTTATCTTTGTAAATTCTTGCCCACACGTTAATACTAAATCGCACTGAAGGTCGAATTTTTGGGAACTGCCTGGGGTTGTTTATGCTTCAAATGTGTTCGTTATTTCGGATGAATATTCCATAATTCGAAAAAGTGCTTTTATCTGTCCAAATTACATTCTTCTTCTTATCAGCCAATAACAAAATTCTAATCGCCTTACGGGATCACCTGGATGCAATGTTTGAGATAGGTATGTGTATTTTGTAACATTTGAAACCGCTTTTTTGAGATGTATTCAAGCACTTGTATGACAAATATTCATTTCGGAAAAAAATTGATGTGTAGATTTCCCCGGGTTCATGTTTATCTGCAAATAATTGATTTTTAATGAAAAAGACACAATGTCTCAACTCACCTCATGCATACCTCATTTATGAAATTTTCTTTAGATTCCTGGTCCATTTTGTCTTCGTATTTTTCCCCGGATTTTCGAATGAACCAAATCCGTTGAGATTTCGATCCAATAACTTAAACATAGTTCGATGTGGTTGTCGTCTTTCGGGATATTCTAACACTGTTCCTATCGTATTTCTAATAAATTTGTATCATATCTCTTTTTTATTCATTCGTGAAAGCTATTTTTCACAAAAAATTCACTGACTTGTACAATAACAAAATGTCATTGAGTGTAACAAATTGAAGTCAAATCAAGAAACATCAACGTCAAAGCCTATCATGATGAAAACTAAATTTTTTTCAATATCTCCAATTTTCCGAAAAAGAATGATAACTCATGATTCATCATTGAAAAGGTAAAATCTGTTCCTATTCAAAACAGTGAGAATTCAATGCAGCGCCCATAAGGAAAGTTGATGATGGTGGGCGAAAGACGAAACGTCGAATAGCGAATCTGAAAATGAAACAATGTAGCAGGGAAAACGTGGCAGTATGTAAATGGAATTCATTTTCGAATCCTTCGGAAAATAAAGCCAGGAAAAAATAAAAACCATTTCTCGAAATTTCTATGTTTTTCGCATATCTCCTCAGCTCCTATCTCGAAAACAGATATCAGTTTGTTGATCTTAATAATATCAAATCCGATATCAAACCGATACAACATGGAGTACCTCGGGGTTCAGTACTTGGACCTTTTTTATTTATTGTTGAAAATTGTTCTAAAATTGTTCGATGACTTATGTCAAAGTATTATACCAACAAAATGTATTTTATTTGCCGACGACACCACTTTTGTGGAATCGGATAAGTCACACTTCGATTTGATTCGTACTGTTGACGAGAACAAAAACTTAGTCAAACGTTGGTTTACAAAGGAAAGACTCAAATTTAATGAAAGTAAAACACAGAACTTAATTGTCTTCTCAAATCCATTCTATCAGAGAGGACAAATTTTATCTTTTCTTGGTATAATCATCGACGATCCAGCCACATAGATTATGTACTTCGAAAGCTCTCTAGAGTTTTGTTCTAAGACAACTCAAACCAGTTACCAATCTAAACGTATTGAGAATATCTTACTTCCCTTTATTTCATTACATACTGTCATATGGTATTCTACTTTGGGGCAACTCAAGTAATGCCATAATGGTATTTCGGTATCAAAAAAATGCCTGTCGTATTTTAGCAAATGTAGGATACATAGATCACTGTTATCAATACTTCGTTCAGCTTGGTATCATGCCGGTGACTTCATTGTACATATACATCGTTTTGTTACAGATACATGAAAACTCAAACAATATATATGTATACATATTTTGTAGCATCAAATGATTATTTGGTCAGCCAATAATTATTATCAAATGATAATTCATTGTGTTATTTATACGTATTCCTTTTGTGTTGATAATTTAATTTTTATTGCTGTTTCTCTTTATGTACTGTGACCTGCCATAAATGTAGTTATACGTAACATGGTTAAATAAAATAAAACTCTACTATACTCGGAATTTCAGAACATCTTATAAGAATGAAAAAGCACGGTTATCAGTTTCAACAAAAATAATGATTATAAACCCTAACGCACGCCACTGTATGTGAGGAACGACCCAAACGCTCATAAGATTTTCTGTTTGCAACCCGTTCGCGATACAGAAACAGTCTGGACCGGGTAAAGTATTATAAACCCAGCCATAACAGCTGTGGTAAATCATAACGAAACGACATAATCTTGTTTTGCTTCCATAATGAGCATTTATTACATTTTATTTTTGGGAAAGTATAAGCAACGAATCATGTGAAAGAGTGACAAACATTATAACTATCAATTACATGTCATCAAGACTGATTGTCAATCTCAATTATGAGTGATTTCTGGGGGAAAACAAACATATGAGTTGGCAACACTAGTGCTAGAGAAGCAAAGCTGGTAGTAAGAAACCATTCGCGGATTTGGAATCAGCACCCCAAAAACACTCTAAAACAGCCAATACTTTGCCTACATATAAGCAATGTGTTCTTGTTGCTCTATGTTCTTCAGGTAGTTATTTGTCTCAATAAGCTGAACATTTCTAAATTTGATTTGTCGTATGGAAAATATTCACGTACTCGTTCAAAATAATGATGAAAATCAGCATACTTAGTGACTAATACTGTCCTTCTCATCCTCTACTCCCTAAAACAATGTGGAGCGAAAACTTTCGCGAGAATATTTTGTCATTAAGATGATAAGATGGAGGTTTGGTCGAGAACGCCATATTGAGTAAAACTCACAAGTGTGCCTTAGACAGGAACTCGGGGAGATTGGATGGGATTTGCGGGGTTTATCGAGCAGCTATCTTCGAATCAATTAAAAGTGCGGTTTTCAACGTACGAGTTATATAGCGCGTGGCCTGGGGAGATTCGTGCACGCACACACGACCCATTTGATAACGTCGATCCGGCCTTACTTAATCCATTCTAGTGGAAGGATACAAGATTGGAATTGATCGTGAAATTATGCTTGTCAATATCTCCTCTCAATATTAGTGGTGAAACTTACATATTTTATTCTATTTCTATAGGGTGACAAATAAATTCCACAGGAAGTGAGATTATTCTACTAATAGATTTATTTTAAATTTTACTTTCTCATCATTTTCTGTATCGATCAAAAATTGATATGAGATGCGCATTTTCTGTTGATTTTCTCAACTATTTATAAAAAATTTCAGAAACTGGAATTATTTCTTCAAATAGATCTCTAGACCTCATTCAAACTTTCAGCCGCATAATATAATTTCGATTTCTTAGTAACCCAACCTACATGAAACTTTTCAGTTATGAAATTTCTTCTCTTAATCATTTCCGAAGTAGCGCAATATTGGATTTCAATCAATTTTCCTGAGACTTTTTACAAGCATGGAAATCGTCACATGCAACATTTAAAAAAGGAAGGTAAAAAAATCAAGTGATAAAATATGGAACATACATATGAAAAAAGAAAATAAAAACATATATTTTGTAGGAGATAGTCATATAGAACAAAAAAAATTTGTACAAACAGTAGAATATTCAACGATGCCAGGCTGCCAGATTAGTTGAAAAATATTCATCAAGTGAGTGAAAGGCATTTTTGTAGGGAATACTTCTAACGATATTTTTGAAATGAATGGGATTAGAAGTCTTCTCAATGGATAAGGAAAGTTCATTAAATATTTTTATAGACATAATATGAGTTTAATCTTCCTCTTGAAGATGATCACTTGGTGATCGAAACACGTGCCGAGGTGTCAAAAATAACGATTTGATGGTGGAATAAAACTCCAGTAAGATTTATGTTTGGATAATTAATTTGAAATAGAGTCAATATGATCATTCCAGGATGACTGGAAATCAATGTTCAACTCTAAGAATTAGACTGATCGTTTCTGTGCAATAGATTCAGTATTAGCTTCAACCAATACACTGTAATTCATTTCTCTGAGTGAAGAAACAACAGTATTTAATTTGTTGCTATTTGTTTTTCTATTGAGTCCAAACAAGGCAAATAAACAAAAAACTTGTGACACATCCAAAGAAAGGCACACAGTTTTTCACATTTTTGTTTAATAATAAAGAAGTACAAACCTTAACAGTTATTTTCAATAGAACTCTACTGGAAATAGTTACTATTCAATTTAGAATTGTTGAAATTAGATCACATGTATGAAGTGGAATATCTACTTTTGAGGAGTTCGTGAACACTTCAATCAGGTCGAACAAATATACAGTTTTTTCGAAAGTGGTTGACAATATGCAATATACAGTGTCAGTGAGAGAAAAAAATCCTTTCAACTTTACGAGAAGTGTATCTAACTTGATCGAAAAATGTGACTCATCTCAATAGAACTATTTTCTAAATATTGAAATGTATCACTATCAAGTACTATTTTTCCCTGAAATTCAAACAAGTAATATGCATCTGGATTCATTCCAAAATGATACTGTCTCAGTTCCTAATAGAAGCATATATTTCAGATAAAATGATGTTTCAATATCAAATGCATCATTGTTGAAACGAAACTTCTGTATACTTTTCAATATACCTAAGCTTAAGTTTGAGTACATGCTCTCACCATTCTTCAGAAGGCAAGAATTGCTCATACGTCAGGGCAGTTTATTTTTCAGATAAGGTACATGAGTTTATATTTGATCGTTATGTATGATAAAAAGATATCAGGAAGTGGCGATATAAGTAAAAGACGTGTGTATCTTTTTCAATTTTACACTCTATTAAAATGATTGTTTATCAGAATCTCAATTTTATGTCGAGTTGAAAGGTTATCATATTGACACCCTGTCACTTCAATCACGATTGAGAAGATTCCATGTACGGATGAAATTGTCATCCTGTAACACTGGGTGTAAAATAAATAAAATAAGTAAATACTTTTTTTAAACGGTTTTATAAAAAAAATACGATAGTGATGCAGATGATAGACTAGAAACTAAAAATTATTCCGGAAGGTCTTAGGTGGCAGTCATCATACCACTTCACTAAGAAATCTACGATATTGATCAGATAAAAAAAATCTTTGGGTGTAGCGTGAACTGAGTATATATGTAAATACTATGATTTGCAACGATACAATCATTTTTTCATCTGATAAATACCGTAGATTGTTGACGAGAGTGGTGTGATGATTGCTACCTAGGACCTTCCGAATTATTTTTCAGTTTTGAGTATATTATCTACATCACTATTATCTTCATTCATCAATAAAATCGTTTAACATTACGAAAATTTCAATATTCATTTTATTTTCAAGTTTTGAGTTTCTAATTTCCATCCACCCTGATGCCACACAGTTCTCGGCACGTTTCAACCTTTAACTTTAACTTGGCTGGTGTATCGCAAATGGCGTAGGTATACTTTTTTCCACCCTAACGCCACACAGTTCTCGACAAGATACAAAATCTTGGCTTGGGTGGGTCCCTGCATGTATCTCGATTCTGAGTCGATAAAGTTCTTTGTATAGATCATATTGGATTTGCATCTTTTTCATAGTGTACCACTTTATTCAAGTACCAGTCAAGGCCTGTCATTTGATTCTAATTTTGGGGTAGTTATGGAAAATATGTAGTGAATTACTATTCTACTAGTCAAGTTCTGCCATTTGATGCCCATATTTGGGTACTTGTGAAAAAATATGAAATTTGCTTTTTTGTAGCTGCGGCCATTTTAATTTTGCGTTTTTTTCAAACTAGTCCATTTCTGTGATTTGATACCAATATTGGGGTAATTGTGAAAAAACATGTAATCCGCCATTTCATAGCTGCGATCATCTTGGTTTTGCGTTTTTTTCAAAGTGTATTACTATTCTTCCAGTCAAGTATTTTCATTTGATGCCAATATTGAGGTAGTTATGGAGAAATATGTAATTCACCACTTTTTAGCTGCAGCCATCTTGATTTTGCATCTTTTCCAAAGTGTATCACTATTCTACTGATTGAGTTCTGTTATTTGATACTCATATTGGGGTAGTTGTGAAAATATATGTAATTTGCCATTTTGTTGCTACGGCCATCTCGATTTTGCATCTTTTCAGAAGTATATCATTATTTCACCAGTCAAGTTCTGTCATTTGATATCAAAATTGGGCTAGTTGTGGAAAAATATGTAATCTGCCATTTTGTAGCTGGGACCATCTTGATTTTGCAACTTTTTCAAAGTGTATCATTATTCCACTAGTTTTTTCAAAACTACCCATATCAGGGTAGTTTTGAAAATATATGTAATTTGCCATTTTGTAGCTTTGGCCGTCTTGATTTTGCATTTTTTTCGAAAGTGTATTACTCTTCTACTAGTTAAGTTTTGTTATTTAATACCCATATTGGGGTAGTTGTGAAAAAATATGTAATTTGCCATTTTGTAGCTGCGGC
Source organism: Leptinotarsa lineolata (assembly GCA_015342045.1). Classification (NCBI taxonomy): domain Eukaryota; kingdom Metazoa; phylum Arthropoda; class Insecta; order Coleoptera; family Chrysomelidae; genus Leptinotarsa; species Leptinotarsa lineolata. The sequence continues at coordinate 7,211 of WOGR01006875.1, forward strand.
CATTTCGATTTTGCATCTTTCTGAAAGTGTATTACTATTCTACTAGTCAAGTTCTGTTATTTGATATCAATATTGAGGTAGCTGTGAAAAAATAAGTAATCCGCCTCTTTATAGCTGCGGCCATCTTTTTTGCATCTTTTTCAAAGTGTATTACTACTCTATCAGTCAAGTTCTGTTATTTGATACCCATATTGGGATAGTTGTGGAAAATTTTGTTATCATCCATTTTGTAGCTGCGGCCATCTTGGATTTACAATGATACCGAAGTAACTGAGTTATGCTGCCATCAAACTAAATGTGTTTACCAAATATCTGATCAATCTCTCAAGAGGAAGGAGGTCAAACTGCAAATACTAAATTTACCCCAAATATATAAATGAATAAAGAAACAAACGAACGAACAAACAAACAGAGCGAGCTATTTAAAAGCGCCTGATAAAGAGAAAAATACTTGTGCAGTGTGGAAGTAACAAGGACCCCATTTAACTATGAACGGGATGAAATATCAAGGTCGTAAAAGGTAGGTAAAAAGCATCATTTTTGGTGATTTTTGATCCGAAGATGAAGAAAAACAATAATATCTATGGTCTGTTTGCAGATTTTTGAAATGGATATGAAAATTAATCACACAGGAACGGTCTATCATCTTTCTTATTGAAAATTTCGGAAATGACATCTTTCCATGTGAACTTTGTCAGGCTTTGATTCATTCCCATTTAAAAGTTGAGTGGGGATATTTTCAGGGAGTTTTCACGATCGCACTGTATACGATGTCTTTTCAAAAAATTGGGTGAATTTTCATTTTTCTCATGAAATATTCATTCATTCATCAATTTCAATTACGTTTTCTACAAATTAATCCTCTCCAGATATAATAAACCTGTGCCATCGTTTTTGCGAATCCTCGAAAAGGTTCTAAAATGCTTGGGTATGTCCTTAAGCTCTCTCAGCGATTTGGTTTTCATCTCCTGAATTGTCACCAAACGCCATCCTTTCACGGACCTCTCGACTCTTGGGAACAGAAAAGAATTTGCAGGGAGCCAAATCTGGTGAATACGGTGGCTGAGGCATGATAACGGTTTTATTTTTAGCTGAAAAAGTATGAACAAGGAATAATGAGTGAGCAGATTCATTATCGTGATGCAAAAATCATGAAATGTTTTCTTACAATACTTCAAGATGATACTTACTCACTATTGATCGTACGATCATATGTCAAATACAATGCACTACGCCACGGTAATCAAAAAACACAGTTAACAAAACCTTGACAATTTATCAAACTTGGTGTGCTTTTTTGGTCTTGACTCTCCTAAGCTTTTCTATTGCGACGATTGGACTTTGGTTTCGATGTCATCATATACCCAAAATTCGTCACCAGTTATGACCCTTTTGAGCAAATCTGGATCGCCATTGAAGTCATTCAAAAATGCGTAAGCGATGCTCATGCGACGGATTTTTTGGTCAATATTCAGCAATTTCGGAATGAACTTCGCTGCCACAAAATTCATGCCCAAAAATTTTCAAAGGAATTGCATGGCATGATCCAAATGGTATGTCAACATCTTTTGTATTTTCTCTCATAATAATTTTCTTCTCTTTCTTAACATTTTTATCGATTGTTGATGTGCTGGGCCTCCAAGGCCCTTCGTGACCTTCTGTGAAAAGCTTTAGCCACTTGTAAACATTTTTCTGACTCAGAGTAAAATCACTGTATGCCACTATCAACATTTCAAGTGTTTCTTCAGTACCCAATTCCATTTTTACACAAAATTTGATACAAATTCTTTGATCCATTTTGTTCGACAGCAGAAAATCATCGAACTCTCAAAACACTTCTAACGTTTATGCCTCTCACCAACAGACTGAACATACTGAACAGCTCGAAAGGAGTGTACCTACAAGAAAACAAATGATAATCGAATAATACAATCAGTTATATCTGCAGTTAGATATTGTATAAGACGAATTTTCTGAAACTTCGTCTCGCCCACTTCTCCAGCTAAGTGAATTCAGGAACTATTCTTCATGACAAAGCGAAGTGAAACTTTTCGTTCATTGAATCACCTGCAAAACAAAGAAGCTGCATCTACTGAACACCAGAATAAATCTTTTCATGATTCAGTGAAAAGCATAGTGATTAGAATAAGTTAGGGTGAGAAGGAAACGCTCGCGGATCCAGCCAAAAAAGAATGAGAACTGCTTGAAATGGAGCGTTCGCGATAAAATATTCAGAATAAGGTTTTCTTTCATTTCGCAGCAGATCTTGTAATTGAGGCGCAAGCTTAGGTGTCTAGACAGGAGCGTCTCGTCATTTGGAAAGCTTTTTGGTTTTCTGAATCATGTCCAGAGAAATTAGAAAATTCGCCCTATGAGGTTGTTGTATTGAACTTCGTTCAAAGAATTTTTGTTTCATATTGTAGGATCATATCATGAAGGAGTTCAGTTTCTCGGAGCTAGTTTCAACTATTCAATTGGCTCCATCAAGAGGTGCTTTTGAAGATTGAATTCAACGAAATAACAGGTTTCGAAAAGTCCATCAATATAATAGAAATGAAAAACTAACATGAAAATAACAAAACGAATAACAAGTTGAGAGAGATATGGCATCATTGAATGGAGAGAAACAATTGAAACAAATATAAAACCTGAGTAGGTTACTTGAGAACATTTTCGATAATACTACACAAAAAAGACTATTAGACAATTATCAGACCAAATCTCACAGTTCCTCATGAAAATATTATTAGGCCATAGAAGTTATCTGTATTTAAAATTGAGATTTCAAGTCATCGCAAGTCATTTCACGTATTCAAAACCCAAATACTAGAAACAAAAGACATAATTTGATTCTTGAAAAATAAAAAACTACTATACCTATTGAGAGAAAAATATCCTTCATTCATGTAGAATGTACACTCTGTCATTCCTTTGCGAAGGAGGGTGCTGCAAGTAGTTTCATCGGATCAGAACCTGTCATTGACTTTGCTTTAGTCTTTGCCAAACAAACATTGGATGGCAAGACTTGTGGCAAAATATTCCAGGATTGGCTCACTCCAAGGCGTTCATTCACCCCTCGTCTGAATCATCATATGCAGAGACTCGAACTGTAAGAAGGCAGTGTATGTCGCTTCTGTTTGGAATATGATGAAACAGAAGAGCACATACTTTGTGCCTGCCCCGCCGTGGACCGAATCAGGTTTTCAGAGTTTGGCAAAACCACACTTTTGCCATTTGACCTGAAAGATCACTCATCATAATAACTAATCGGCATCGTCAATAAGCTGGGTTTACTTGGTCGAGTTTGAATAGGTGTGAGCCACAATAAACCCTTGTGGAATGCGATGGAGGGTCGAATAGACCCACTCACTTCTGACCTAACCTTACTAAACCTAACATTCTGTCACCATGGAATGAATTTTTGAACTGAATGTATTTACTGTTGTTAACTCTGAAAGCATTTTACAATAGAAAACATATGTCTTTTGGAAGAATACCATGATTTAATGGTTTTACTTTCAGCCTAAGGAACTTTCTGCAATCGAAAACAAAATAATTCATTTTCCTCTATATGATATTCAATTTTTTTGAATATTTTGGGCTTGAGTTATGTGGCAGCAAAGTTCGTTCCAAAATTATTGCATTTCGACTAAAAATAAAGTCGCATCCCAATCGGCAAAACTGTTTTATAATTTCATGATGCTGCAAGAGTTTTATTCTTTTGGTATTTTATAATTACTTTCAAAATGTTTATTGATTATATTGGACGAGTCGTGAACACAATACAGTTGAAGGCAATTGAAGTGTCAAATAAGTTTGTCATACAAACGTTAATGAAATGAAATAGTCACCAAATTATCACAGAAACGTTTCTACAACTAACTTATAAAACATATTTTCCTATAAAAGTAAATTTTTTATAGCAGTTTTATAGCACTCTTCTGCGGGGCTTTTATGATCTTTATAAAGCTATTTCAAGCTTATTTTATAACTGATTCCTGTATGAAATTATTTTATTGTAATGCTTTCAAACACAATTTTGTTTTCAATACCATTGGTCACTTCAATGATAATTTCCCAACTATTTCAAAGAATGATATATTTACTACAATTCCAAAGCAATAAAATAACTGTTATAAAGTCGAAGTGCTTTCGCGAATATATATTTGCTATCACCAAGAATTTAGGAAGAACCAGCAGACATTGATTTTGGAGGTCGTGTAATGAATATAATTTGTCAGTTTCATTTGACTAGCGTCCCAATAAGTATATATCTAATGATGTCGTGTTATATTGTGAAACAAATATTTTGTTGCATTCATATATTCCAAATTATCTATAACACCAATAGTTCAATCTCCACAATTTCGACCATCTTTATAATCCGTAAACGGTATTATAGTCACTGCTGCCATTATCGTTCGTTTTTCGACGAAAATGATTGGAAGCTCTCTCTTCTCTTCAAGTGTTTGGCTAGAACGGTTGATATCTGGTACGTGTCGACCGTTTGTATATATTATCTTAATATCTTTATTTATGGTGAATTTGATGAGATCGGTTCAAGTATATCTTTTGTCTCTCCTGGATTTTGCTATTCAGTAATAGAAATCCTTTACTTACTGCATGTGATTGGAGGTAATAACTTTCAGTTTATCTTATGCTGGCTTATTTCAGTCATCGATGAAATTTAGAGTGGTTAAAAGATTTTCAATTGATGAAATCACCTATTCCTTGAGGTATTTTTGGCTAGAATTGTTCTAAGAAATGTTTCGCATACATCATTCATCATTGAAGTGAAAAGAAAAACAGTATCTACGATGAGAAAAACTTCAGATACTTGTGAAATACCATTCTCAAGCTACCTGTTGTTGCGGTGAGGTTATCATTCTTATTAGGAGTTTTAGAAGTGGACAGGACAGGAGAATTGCAGTTGATCAGTGATTGCTTGGTGACATTCAGACAGTACCTTTCCAGGACAATTCCTCAGGTAAGCATTTATTTTCTGTCTGATCTTTTTGTGGTCAAATTAATTTCTTTTTAAGGAATAAATGCGAACTTGAGAGAATATGTTTCTCTGGCCTGATTGGTTGACGGAGTACCAATAACATTTCAATTTTGTTTTGAAATTTATCTGATAAGAATACTCAATCCCTTCATTTTATTGGAATTAACTCTAGATTGAAAGGTCAACTAGATATCATTTTCTCAGGTTATATGCACTTTTACTTCATTACTTATCTGGCATTCTTTTTGTTAGAAGGATTTGCCATCCTTCATTGATTAAAGTCA
>WOGR01006876.1:0-12770 GCA_015342045.1 Leptinotarsa lineolata
CCATCACTTCTTGATTTATTCTGTTTCCGATGTGATATCAATATACAGCCTCACGGCAGCTTTGATGTATTTCTATCGTGTTCTAGATATAAAGAGATATCTATCTACATGACATCAAATATACCGGTCGTGCATAAAATGTATGTATTTCGGGCGTAATTGGCTTTTACGCCTTTGATACATAAATAACTATTATTTCGTTTTGATAAAACGCTAGACAATGCTATATAAAATTTGAATATACCCATTTGAAATATCAGAATTCAACAAAGAAACATTATCAACAAAATATTTTTTAGCTAAACTGATTGCTATAATTGCTCGTTTACACACAAGCATTTATATTAATGACTCAAGAATTATTTCAATGTCAGGTGATTTATTAGAATTTTTGGCATATAATATTGAAATATTGAGATTGTTTTAGTAGTGTTCCCATCATTTGAAATAAATCGTGCAAAAGTTTTACGGCGCAATGTGTGTCAACAAGTAATTATATCCGAATAACGGAACTGTTACTAATGATCAAAGTAAATAAACACAACCGTATTGATTTATGTACGACGACTGAGTAGTAATTCTTTTGTTATATTGTTTCCAGGAGTCACAAAATATTTATTCGACCTCGATTTGTGAAATTTCACGAATTGTTACTCATTCGAGGATGTACACCAAAATTCGCAAAATATTCCAAGTTTAAGAGATACAAACCTGCAATTTTCTTAGAATTCGCTAAGTACGTATAGCTTAATCTCTGAAGAAAGAAACATTATTTTTGAAAACTTAGAAATGAAACTGCCGAGTGCTGAACCTCTACATTATTTGCATTTACAGACCACCTAACTCGGATGTGATGTCTTTTCTGCACAAACTTGAAAATGTAATCTCCGAATTGCCTGTCACATCTAAAATTATAGTCGCTGGGACTTCAGCATACATTTCACAGATAATCCTACCATAAATCAAAGGTTTCAATACTTATTGAACTCTTTCAACTTACATATGTATCTAGAATCTCCACAGAATGCCACAATAATCGATTACTTCTGTACTAACTTGGAGAATGTTACCTGTGAGGTTATACCCCCGGGAATCTCCGATCATGAAGCTGTCGTCTGTAGGGTGATATTCTATCAAAATGCAAACAAAAATAATAAATATAAATACGGAAGACTATATAGCACTAGCAACTACAATAGATTTCAACAGATTTGTCAATTAACTAACTGGGAAACCGCTACAAAGCCTGATAAGGCATTAAATGAATTCTATAATGAACTTAGAAGTAATTTCGAGAAAGCATTTCCGTTTCAAAAAATTAATATCAAAAGAGAAAGTTATGGATAACACTTGGAATTAAAATATCAGCGGAAAACTTGAGATCACTACATTACATTCGCAAGCACACAAATAAGCACTCACCGCCGCGTCATCAAACTAGCAAAAGATACTATTTATCAAGATAGATTAGAGGAATCGAATAATAAAAGTAAAGAATTCTGAAAGATAGTAAACGAATTGAGAGGCAAAACAAAAACATATCAGCCTATATCAATAGACCGCGACCAACTGAACACATATTTCTGCATCATTAATTTTGAAAATAATTAATTTTTCCATAACTAATACACAGCAAACCCATGCTTGGGATCATTAAATACCTAACTGAGTTTCAACGTTATGCCGCCAGTTGTATATGGTCTACGTGAAAATCTTGGAAAGCTGAAGAAATTACCCAAGTATAGAAGTAATTAGCCAAAATAAATGCAGATATTGATTACGACAGGTATCTTTTCTAGACAAACACCGACCAAAGAAATGGACAACAAATACATTTTCGGTTTTTGAAAAAAACTTCCAAAGTGATAAATATCGTAAGGCTATCGTAAAATTAGTTGTTTTTATATTGTGTCATGCCTTTTAAATTAGTTGGCCTATATGGCGGCATGCGTAGAATCAACCGTGCAAGAATTAATGACCGTGAACCCTTATCCTGGGTTGTGGGGTTGATCTTACAACCCAGTCCTAGTTAACATCTTAATTTATAGAAGCTGTATCTACCAAAAACTTTTGTCAAATTACCCATCACCAAGATTTTCACGTACACCACCTTCAATTGACTGACATATGACTTCCCAAAAACTTTGCATGTTCTTGCTGTTTATCATTTGCGTTTGAAGCGAAACTTGCTAAAAATAGCTTCCTGAATTCTTATCTGTTTTGAAATTGTTTTTCCAGTCCATAACTTTGTTGCCAATGAAGTTTGCATGTTCGCAGAATGTATCTTGTAGCTTGTCAAATCTGTGTTGATTCAAATAACCGGTTTTTAATATTAGAGGATTTCATAAATTCAAACAAATGTTTTTGAAAGGAGGAAAATTTCATATTTTTAAAATCATTTGGAATAGCATTGTAAGTAGTCGATACATTATAGGAAAAGCTTCTCTCAAACAATGATGATTTGTGGATTGGTGGTGTTATAGTACCTTTCGATCTAATATTAAGATTGTGAACGTCAGTGCGGAACACAATCTTTCTCTAAAGGTAGGAGGGAGTATGGGGAATGTTCCTCCTGACGAAAATCAAGTAGTTTTCATAAAAGAGCTCTAAAACAACGCATTTTAAGCTTATAATTTCAACCTTTTTCTTTAAAAATTATTTAAATACTTAAAAAAGATTAATGAAATAATGCATTCAACATTTAAGGGGATTCGTTACTATTTCACCATTTGGCAACATCGGTTATAGCTAAAAAAGGACAATGAATCTGTTACCTGTATGAGACAAACAAAGATGACATATTTCAGAGGCGTGCTGTTCTGTTTACTTAATTTCCGAGACATTCTGTGACATATATGACATTTTGTGCACCTAACCTATCTTCCTCTATATAAATAAATAACAAAACAACTGTTGTTTATGTGGCTCGTGGAGGTGTTATTGAACTATAATTTATATTTTGCCTTAATTGTTGATATGTAAAGATAATTTTTCTTTTTTAAAGTAGAATATCTAGGTAAGTATAAATTATTTCAACTTGATATATTATATGCATTCTAGGCGCTGATGCCAATATTTGAATCAGAAACAAACACTTTTAAAATTAAAACCCAACATTTGAAACATCAATTTGAATATTTTTCGAAGTGAATTTTAAAAACTCATGAATTAAACTCAAATTTATTCTGTTCAAACTTTCTTTTGCTGTAATAACCCAAATTGAGAAACATTCCCCATGTGGAGCAGTGAAGTTTTCGGCGAGATTTCATATTTAGCCAACCGGCTTCTCGTAGGTCATGACTTATAGGTTGACGCCTACGAATACTAAAGATATGTCAAATAAGTATTGTAGGTGTTTTTCGATGTTACTGAGTTCCTGAGTGATATTTTCAGCTGATAAAGATGTTTATATTTGCGTGTCGTCAGCATAGAGTGGATTGTACAAGTTTCCACACTTTGGTAAAAATCTGCTGTATAGAGTGAGAATAGTAGGTAGGGGTCCATGAATTGAACCTTGTAGAACTCCATGAGTTACTGGCCAGGCATCAGATATAGAAGTTTCATTGATAACTGACTGGCTATGTGATGTGACGAATCATAGGTATATTATTATGACATGGCAACCAAAGTCCAATTGTCCAGTTGAAGAGCCCAGGAGAGACAAGACAAATAAAGCACGCCAAGTTCGATCAAATATCAAGGTTTTGCTCACTGTTTTCAACGATTATCGTGGCGTAGTGCACCAGGAGTTTTTGCCACATGGCTGTACAGTCAATAAGGTGTATTATCTTGAAGTTATGTGACGCATGTGAGAAACACTACGGTGAAAACGTCGGGTATTGTGGAAGCTTCAGCCAGGCATTCCAGACATTTTCTATGAGTGACAAAAATGTAAAATAACACCGCAAGAAAACTGATGTGAAGATATATTAAATATTTTGGTTATTATATGAATGCCATGATTTTTTCAATGTGGACTGTGTGTCAGAATTTTTCCAGATGAAACCATAGCTCAAAAACAGTTTTCCAGATATCTTTGGAAGTAAATTTTTTACTCGACTTCTTCTTCTTAGATTTGGTCCCAGCTTCCAGGTTTGGTGCTATTATGAACAGTACTGTTCATTATAGTGTTGACTGTAACAAAAACTTTGTCCGGGGAGTACAAGAGTCTTGTTTTACACAATACTGTACTCCTTTTTTTCGTTAACAGCTTTCCATTCATGGACTTATCTCCTCATCATTTCTTTGTTAAAATAACCACTTTTTCAATTCTTATTCACGATTGTCTGAGTGCTTAACTTCTTATAGTCGTAATTTTTGTAATTGCGACTAACCAACAAGCCGAGGATACATTAAAAAATATTCAACAGATTTTATCGCGGTATCATGTCTTTTTTGAAATAAGTACGAACGGATTCGTAACCATGACGTCAGCCATGTTTTGTGCGTGCCATACCGATGGCGAGTTATTAGGCAATTGTCACGTAACTGGTTAATGCAACGCTTCAAGACGTGTTTGGCGAGGAATATTTCTGCTGGAAGAATTAGAAACGTTCTAGAAGCATTTTTTGGCGTAGTGAACATCGTATTCTAGAATTGCTTAGTTATTCGCATTCTTTGTCGCTTATCAGTTTCCAGGATATTTTCGTTTCTGAATGTTTCACGTATTGTAATAATTTCATTGAAAGGTAAATTGTCACATTTGAAGAAAAATGTAAAACGACGCGAATTGAAATTTAGGAACAGCATCAAAATATCTTCTATATTATTTCAATTATGTAAGCAAATGACGAATACTGATAGCGATAAAGAAAATATTACAAAAATGGTTACATCACTGAATTTGAAAGTAAATGTACCTAAATTAGAGGTTAAACGCTGGTCTGACCCCTCTGGACCTGTACGTTAAGGAGGCTGCGTATGGCCATGGTACGATTGCGTATGGCTGGTGTAAACCTCGAAGTAGGAATGGGTCAATTAAGGCTAAGTCTATGGCGAGAAGCGCTTACTGCGCTACCTCTACTGCAGGCAGCCAGTGATGCAATCGAACCCAGGTTTGTGTTTAATGAACCCTACAAAATACAAATGAAATACAACACAGAGTCAGATGCTGTAAATACAATACTCATATATACAGATGGCTCAAAAACCAAAGAAGGCTCAGGATGTGGAGTGTGCTCCAGATCACTAAACCTAAAGATTGAGTGAAGAATGGAAAAAATTTCCAGCGTGGTTCAAACAGAACTGGCTGGTATCTCAATTGCCACAAAAGAGATAACCAGGAAAGTTATTTATGGCAAAAACATAATAATCTGCACTGACAGTAGACAAGCCCTATTAGCCTTGAACTGACAACGTGTTATCTCAGGGCTAGTACTAGAGTGCCACCAAGACTTAGACAACGCCTCGGTAGATAACATTATCCTGAGGTGGGTTAAAGGGCACGATAGGAGTAAAGGTAATTGCATTGCCGATTCTTTAGCCAGGAAAGCGGCTGGCATGTCTTATGCGAGAGTCCGGAGTTATCGTCAATAAGAGAGTGTGTGTTTGGCGAGTCTTGGCCTACCCCTGCTGATATAAAGAAGATGTCTCCTAGTGACCTGTCCACCTTCCTGAAAAGGCCAGGATGGACGATGACCTAGGAGGAAAACTCCTTGAGAGGATGTACAGTGGGTAACATGTGGCCTAACTGTTGTGGGCCTACACTCGCTCTCCCTACTCTACAGATACAGATAGAGGTGAAACGAATAGCAGTTTAGCCAAATACCGGATTTTCTGCCGACCTTGCTGCCGGGTATTCGGCTGCCGAACGTTGGCATTTGGTGCATCGCAAGAAATACGTCTTTGTAGGCGGCGCGTGAACTTTGGTTGGAGTCGGTCCAATTCGGATCTTTCCGTTGATTTATCACATATTCGGGCCTCGTTGAAAGCTGAATTAGAAGCTCGTTTCAACTCCATGAGTCAAGACTCAAACTACTACTCCTAACAGAATATGAACTAAATTCAGTCCTCTTAAATCTCAAGCAACAAAACTGAATATTTTCAAAGTTTAGACTTGCTATAATGTAAGAAGATATTGCACTTATAAGTACATCATTTGAGTATCTAGCTATTAATTAAAGCTTTTTTCTCAGCCTCTTGTCTTTTTTACTTTTCAGTTTTCGTTTGTATTTTGTGTGTCGCGGGTGGCCCAAGACTTATTTTTAACCGGAATACAATTGAAGCCCCCCTCGGACGTTCCCCGAATGCCTTCTGAACTAGGACAAATCCGGGGAAACCCGGACGGATTGCAACCCTACCCTTATAAAAAAGGAGGGGCGCAACAATTATTTTTCTTTCACGACAAATTATCGATAATTATATTGAAATATATTTCAGTAATTTTACTGCAAGTGGTCTTGCTAACTCGATAGACTATAGAGGTCCAAGCGACTATGAATATCGTCGTCTGGGTCAGATGACGTCACTTGCCGGATGAAATTATTGCAAGCTCAAATTTATCTGTTTCAACAAGATTTTCATAATTAATCAGTTTTGAAAAAAATAAAACTTCTCTATCATAGTAAACTTTCAGATGAACTCGTCTACGTTAATGAGCCACCGATTTCTAATGTCGCGCTTATGAAAACAAAAAACCTTTGTTTGCGAAGTCATAATATAGCGAGCCATTTACGGACATAACTTCGTGTTTAGTGTGAGTCAATAGAGTCGGTGTTTGCGATTCGATTATTACGTTAGTCAATCGCCGTTGATTTAATTAGTTTTCGAGGGTTGGTTAAAAGGTTTTCGTAAATATTTATTTTGGATTTGGAGAATTCTGATAAATCACACCGAACTATCGAAGTATTTCCATTTCAAAGCTGAATTTTCAAGACTAATGAGTGAAAAAATGAATGTTTATTCATTGACAAACTTTAAATAAACATGCAAAGTATTTCATGATATGTTTGGGCTAAAAATATCCAAATGACTTATAAGTCGAAGAATTCTGAAATTGTTACTTAAAATGCTTAATCAAACATCTCTTTTTCTATCATAAGATCTTGGAAAAAAATATTGGATCTCGTTTGGTGAGCTTTTTTAAAAAAATTGCTCCAGTTGCTACTCAGATTTCTCTCTTAATCTCCCAAAATGTCATTGCTGCTGTTACACAATAAATAAAAGATACTAAAGGCGGAAAACAAACTTGTTTGGGGGCCTTGAATAGGTGAAACTTATCGACCCTTTCAGATATTTAATAACAAAGACGATGTCAGATTAGGTCGAATAAAAATTTTTTTGTCACGTAAGGCTGGCTATATTTGCAATTTTAATTACTTTCGGAAAAAATTAAATGTAAGTCAAAATTTTATTTAAATGATAAGTTCCATGAACAAATGAATGAATTATAAATAAAAATATTTTGTAGTTTAATTGAGAAATGACAGTTATGATTTTTAAAGGAAGAAGAATTCCTTAACTCATTATTATTCAAACAATGCGATAAAACAATTAAAAACAGTAAAAAAAATTACAAAGAATTATAATGAACAAAAAATTTTACAAATTTTTTTATGACAGGATCCTCGGTATAAATATACGAAGAAGGGCTTCTAGAAGCAACATTATTTTAACCTGTTATTTTCTCAATTTATAAAAATCGAGGCCAGGCAGAAATTTATCAGTAAACAATTGAGTATTTTTTTGAAAAATAGAAATGAAAATGTTTCTCCAACGAGAAGTATTCATATAATGCTGTTGAGATCAAGATAGAGTTGTAATTGTTTCGAAAAAACTTTTTACTCTCATGTAATTCAATGTTCAATTGAAAAACTAATCCCACTTGAAAATATTCTCTTTTTAGTGTAAACCAAGTACAGTTTATAATTCATGTTTCACTTTCATATTTTTAAAATTTTTGAACATCGCACAGACTGGTATTGGAGCCCACAAGCTTTATTGAGAGCTAGTGTTGGGTCCCAAAGCAGATAGTTATATATGACGTCATTTAGCGGCGTCCCCAATCCAGATAGTTCTACTGGAGAGATGTACGGCGTTCCCATATTATAACACAGTTCAGTTGTGTTTTTTATGTTTAAAGTCATTTTAGTGAAAAAAAGCATTATGGATACACTTGGTCAAAGTATGTACTCTATATTGTAGCAAATTTGAGTAATTTCAATTCGTATTTTCCCTCTATTCAAATTGAATGCCTTTTCGCAGAATTTTAAATATAAACATTTCATTGTATTATTAGCATTGTATTCATTTTTACTGTATGAGATCTATGTCATATGATAGGTTGAATTGTCAATTTTAATATAATTCAACAGAAGTTTTCCCGAAGTTTCAGAAAAAATTAAAAAAGGCATAAGAAGAGCCCTTATATTTTTTTTGCTAATTTATTTTTTTTTTACATTTCCAGGTTCTGAACATAGGAAAAGTTATGTCTATAACTCTAAAACAACTACACGAAATGATAAGAGGGAGCACAGGGAGACTGTTCGATTCAAAATTTAAAGATTTTCAGAGAAATATAATTAAAATTACACAGTACCCCCCTGAAAAGTTGTATGAATTCAAAAATTCTATGAGTAGTTTTAAAATTGTTTATAAACGTAAATGGCATGCAAGCAACAGCACAGAGAGGCGTTTCTTGTAAAACAATCAAAACTCATGTCGAAAATTTTCCAGGAGGATGTGTTAAATAGGCTTTTACCAACCTCGGATCCATTTTTGAGTAGTCTTAGACATACCAGAAAAAACATAAAGCCAATTTCGAAGGAAGTCTTGTAATTTTCAAAATCACAAGACGTACAACATGGATATCATCCTTATGACGTTATATAGTTCGGAACCGGTGACTTCGCCAAAGGTCCCTGAAACAGAATGGGTGAACTCTGACCTACCATCACAAATGGAAATAGACAACATTTGTTTATTTACAATGTTGTCTTCAAAAGCCTAGCGAAAGTTCCACCGAAGAAGATGAGTCTAATAAAGGAACATTCTACAATGAAATAGAGAAATTCTACCATGAAATGAGAACTCCCATGGTAAACTCCCGCGGTAAACACAAAATATACAAGTGCAAGCATTGCATCTTTGTTACTACAACCCAAAGTGATTTTTGGATACACGCCAGAGAACACATGAGCAAAAACAAGATCCTTGCATGCTCTGAGTACTCGTTCATTACCAAGTCTAAGAATCATTTTGAGTATGGTTCTGTAAGTGCGTTAATATATCAATACTGAACTCGCATTTAAAAATTCATTCAAACGTCTGCCCGTACCGTTGTGGGGACTGCAAGTATGCTACCAAGTACTCTCACTGCCTCAAACTTCATTTGCGTAACCATAAACATAGAACAGCCACAGTCCTGAATGCATACAGCACTCCGAACCCACTCGTGGTACCCGACGCGGACCTACGTTGGAACCTCAGAAACCTGTTGGAAATACGTATCTAAACCCTGAACTAGTCGCATCTATTTCTTTCAACTCACTGATATCAATCACCAGGCCTCCAGTTCAGAGTCATTTTCCGCTGCTTAACACATATTTGGCTGGTGTACTGGATCCGAAGGAATTGCAAAACTTGAAGAGACATGTAAAAAATATTCGAAATGCAGCTTCGGTGCCAAATATTTTCCAAGACACACTCCAGGTTGCACCCTAAGCTTACCAAATAAATGAAATTGAAGTCTTGGATCTGAGTATGCTTAACGAATCTCAAAATAATCGTCTCAGCAAATCTCCTATCAATTTCGAACCATCATCTGATAGTGAATCTCCTGGGGATGAAGAAGATGATAAAGAAGAAGAAGATGATCGTTTCACCACTATGTTCGATAATGTAGGAGTAGTTCTGGACATGGATTCTGAGGATCATGATATTACAGGGGTGTCCGTAAATGGTAACCATAACAGGTGTCAGGATTGTGATCTGATGTTTGAAAACTCAATACTGAACACCATTAATCTGGGTTATCATAACTACCAAAACCCATTCACTTATAATCTATGTGGTGAAGAATATGAAGATAAGCTTTCTTCCCTTCTAGATATTGCACGGCGGTTCCTCATATAGTTCATTGAAACTGTAACAGATTATACAGTTTAAGAAATAAATACATTTTGAATAATTTTTTGTTTCTTTTCTTTTGGAGATTGCGGTGAAAACTGACTTTTATGTGACCAAAGTGTATACCCGGTCTCGAAATTAGTCAAAATAATTCCATTCTAGTGTGGTCAATTATGATTTGTTGTGAGGTGTGTTATGTAATCATTGCCTTTAATATAATCAGTTCACATTTCATAGTTTACAGTGAAGATCATGGTTGTTAACGGATAGTTTGGAATTTACCGTCAATTATATGAAACCAGAACAAGAATTATACGGATTAGAATTGATTCGAGAAAAACCAGAACAGTTCCTAAGCTGTTCTTGCCACGACCGTTCAGGATATCGAATTTCAGAAACCAGAAAGAACCTTGAATATGCATGTACGCTGTTTCCTCAAACTGATGCTTGAACCATTGGTTTTCATTTATTTATATTCTCTCAGGTTTCCAATCTGTTGACACTTCTTTGGACGATGGAAGATTAAAATTCTAACATTCAACAAATTTCTCACTCGTGTTGAAGTAATGGGAATTATCGACATCTTATATTTTGATCACACAGTACAAGTATCAATCTATCCATTCTTGCCATAGAAACCAGTCAAACTAACAGGGATAACAACTATTAAAAAAGTAATCATTTCGTCACGGTACCTATAATTTAGAACGATTACTTGCAATTTCGTCTTAGATTCATGATCAAATGAATGCGGCTATAGCATAATGAAGTAATAGCACTTCGTCTAATATATTTCGGATGAAAAATGTTGACAAGATAGGCATACTGAATTGCAATATAAAGCGCTTCACGAGAATAGTTGTGGTCTCGATACCATTTTGTCAGTATTTCAATTTAATGGATATTAAAATGTGATTCTCTTGATAAAAGAGTGGACAATTTTTTTTCGGAAGTGTCTCGTCTTTATTGACGACCATTGTTCGTTTCATTTATCTAGTATTTGATTGGTTTTTGAATTCTTCAAATGCATATTATTCTAGGAGAGATCGTACCTGTGCCTTATTGATAATTAGTTGATAACACTTATACATTACTAGCTGTTTCTCGCTGTTTTACTTGCGTTACATTACATACATTCATCCATCTCCACAAACTCTTCGCATTTATAATATTATTCTTTGTATAGCGTAAATTAACATCAAGAAACGAAATCAGGAATTTCCACCCCCAAGGGGGACAAATAAAGGTTTGAAGATTATTAATTTTCGTCAGTTTTGAAGTTGGAAACCTGAAGTTTTGGTTTATTTAAGAAATATTGTAATTATTTGTTTAAAATGGTCTGTCACGAAACTCAATGTGATAAATCAAACGCAACGCGGGCAACAGCTAGTACAGTCAAAACCTGATATAGCGACATTGAAGGGACCGTATAGTTTCCGACGTTATACCCGATAGTTGTTATAAGCAATACATATACACAAGTATGTACATATGTATGTAGTTATATTGTCGTATACTCGTATAGGTTATGTGTGTAAACTTGTTTTCAAATGAAATGTCAAAAATAAAGAAATAAAAATGTTTATTGAGAAATAATTGGAGTACAAAATGTATCTACTTAGCTGTCTACAATACAGGTTATAATACTACACCAGTTTTTGAAGTAATCAGTAATGTCAGCCTGCTTTTTTAAAACGCAGTCTCAAATATGCTTTGCATTTTACGTTTCGTACTGCTCAAGGTATGAGTATCATCAGTATTAAACTGGTGGTAAATGGTAACAAATTTTTGCAAAACTGTTATAGCGCTAAGAGCCTCGAAAATTGTTGTTGGCTGAAACTGTTCTTCAAGGTCTTGATGGTCTTGGTTTTTTTCGTCAGTGTTACGATTGTTACTTTCAGCTTCTGCAAGAATTTCTTCCTCAGTAGCTAAGGCACATTCGGCGACACTGTCATCTATTCCAATAAATTTCTCTATCTGAATTCTTGGTTCTGTAGCAGTAGATCTTTGCAACTGAGCAACTAATTGAGCGAGTGATATGTTGTCTTCTTCATCTCTAGGAGATCGTATCATTCTCGCTAGCGGAATATCATCGTCGTCCTTCGCATGTGACGGAGAGAGATCTTTGAAACCGGCATGGCAAAAACAGTTGGCTATAGTGAACTGTGTGACCTTTTCCCAAGCTTCCGATATCATTAGACACACAAGCTCCATGCATTTCAGATTGGAGACTACAGGGTGAGCAGGACAGTTATCTACTAGGAGAAGAATTTTTTTTCTTCTAGACTTCAATTCTGCATCCCAGCTACGCAACCATTTATCAAAAATTTGGGATCTCATCCAGGACCTAGTGTTGTTTTCATAAGTTAAAGGCAAAGAGTGAATGTTCTTGAAGGAACGATGAAGCTCCATCAAGAACCACTGTTTATCAATGGTATGGTGAATTCAATCGTGGCCGTAGTTCACTCCAAGACGAATTTCGTGAAGGTCGTCCAAAATCAGTTGTTTCGAAAACCATTGATGCTGTGCGCCAACTGATATTGCAAGATCGTCATGTGACCTATCGTGAGATTGAGACAACCTTAGGCATTAGTGGGACCAGCATACATTCAATATTGCATAAACATTTGACTGTCAAAAAAATTTGTTCGCGTTGGATCCCACACAATTTGTCAATCGCTCAAAAAAGGCTCGTGTCGATTGGT
>WOGR01006877.1:350-12769 GCA_015342045.1 Leptinotarsa lineolata
CATATTGGGACTTGCTGAAAAATTAATTATTCTCAAAGTAGGCATAGAGCTGATTCTTAATTATAATTTCAACCACTTTACTGAATATTGAAATAATACTTATTGGTCTGTAGTTATCGATGGCTTTTTCATCACCTTTTTTAAAAAAGGGTAATATTTTAGAAAACTTGAGGATGTCTGGAAAGATACCAGTACATAAGATTGAATTGATCGGTATAGTTAGAGGTTGAATTATTATAGATGTGGTTTCCTTTAGTATTCGACTATTGAGTTCATGGGTATCCAAACACTTGGAGTCCTTCAGTGAATTAATAGCTTCCAAAATTTCTATCTCATGCACGGGTCTAAAAAAAATGACTTACACGGTCACAAGTTCATCTAGCTGCCGTGCCAGCTAGATGAACTTATGACCCAACACATCATTTCAACCCTCCAAGTATCATCAGTGGTGCTAGGTTGAATCATTGAATTCCCCTAAAAAGGACAAGCCTGAAAGTAAAGGCGATGCTATCTCCCTCTATGAAGTCGCCATCTATGAGATCGACAGAAGACCTCATCAGTGTTAATTACTATCTCCATACTCAAAAATGTTATTTATGTGCAATACGGTGAACACTAGATTAACCCATCGATTTTTTTGTAAATAAGATCCTTCAACTCACCTCGAGAGTGAACGGTAAAACTGTCGAAACAGTTTTTCATTTTAGATTATTTTGAAACTATTTATAAATGAAAGATGCCGAGAAACAAAAACAGTATCAACTTTTAGCCGGGCGATAAAGATATTACTAATAAACACATAATTATTGTTTGTTGAAATGCATGTTATTTATTCAAAACGAAACATACTAGGGCTAGGGGATTAACTTTGTAAAAGCCGACAATGTCGTCGATAGCACTACATATCTATCCATAGACAAAACATTGGGTGAAGGACTCAACTGCTTTATCACGATTTTACTTTTTTTTCATGTTTAACTTGGAATTGCATATAATGATTCATAACGGAAACTGTATACTTTTGTAATGATTATATAGTGAACAAACTTTCCTGGAGTACGATTCAAACTAACAGAAGTAAGGTGATCTTAGGTGTCGCAAGAGCTGACCTAAAATATAACCACGTGTTTTTTGTATAATTCAGTGTTCATATAAAAGTATTTGTTTCGAAAAAAATTTTTATTTCGTGTAATTCAATGTTTATATGAAAGTAACTGTTTCAGAAGGGCTCGAGAATCAAATAACAGGCAATTTGTTTATGCTTTATTTCATAATTTCACCCAATTCAAGCAAAAAACATAATTCCACATCACAATCTCTTTCACTTCAAAATCTTCTACGATTAAACAAAAAAGGTACTGCTCCTCCACCGCGACCTCCTCCAAATCCTCCACCACGACCTCCTCCAAGTCCTCCGCCTCGGCTTCCTCCAAATCCTCCACCACGACCTCCTCCAAATCCTCCACCATGGCCACCTCCAAATCCTCCATGCCCTCCCCCATGACCGCCTCCATGACCTGGTTCAGATTCAATTTCCGAAACAATCAACAGGATTATGACGAGTGAAAACACCTAAAAATAATAATAATAATGATAGCAATTAGTGAATCACTACAATATGTAGATAATAATGACTAGGCATCATCCTCATTTCTAGTACAAAATTGTGGGATCATTCCTCTCGGAATATATATCGTAGCTTTCTGAATTAAAATCTAGAGTTTGGCCTAATTCAAAAACCGTCCGACCTTAATCTGCTCTCGTAAGTAAGTATCCTTAGCTTTTTGTTTAAATAATTTTGCAATTTTCATTTCTCTATAAGACTGAATTTGTCAACAGCTTCTGATTTCAAAATATTTACAGCGACATGTTTATTATAATTAGAAGTACCTCTCAGAGTCAGGTCTGTTTCTATAACCTAAACATTCTATGTTTGTAGAACTCATAAATTGTTTTATGTTATAACTGAGGCCTTTTTGTAATAATCGAGTTTCATTAAGTGTTAGCTATGTGTCAGATTAACAAATCTATCGAAAAACTTATGGTTGAATAGTTTTTAAATTTGAGGCCCGTTAATTGGGAAGTCTAAAATGAATTAATCATTCAAGTTTCACAAGTATCACATTTTTTATTAGTTATGCCACTGACTTTTTCGAGAACATATGTGTCTAGAGTTTAGAATTCTATTAATGGAGTTCAAATAATAATTCAGCATGTATTACCTTCAGATAGACATTCAAGATATGCCTCTCGGGGCCATAGCGAAAAAAAAATCAGGGGGGAAAGAATCCAAATTTTCCCAACCGCCAGCAAAATTTCCCAACTTGGAGTTTTTCATTGACTTTATGGCATCTAGAACATCCTCCTCGGTTTCCCGACCTAAGAAGAACGAACTAGAAGGGGCTGAGGGGCTGGGAAAAGTTTGAAAATTGAGTATTTCACTTTTTGGTAGTGTTGGTAAGGACTTGATAATATTGTCAGCAACATTTATGAAATGATTATTGAAATTATCAGAAGACACATTGTATATACGAGAAGTCCCTTGGAGTTTATTTCTTTCAAAATTTATTATTTTCCAACACGCTTTTGATTTGTAATCAGACGAACGAATGTACTTGTCATATGCCAATTTTTTTGAAATTTTCAGCTAAGCGGAATAAATTTTTTTGTATTATTTGTATGCAGAGATGGCTTCTGATTTTCTGCCTATATTGGCTGAAAGTTTCAGGTTTGAAAAAATTTTTCTCATCTCCTTGTGTGTATCATTGAACCACGACACGGAGATATCTCATTTTTTGAAGGATACAATTTCATAGGAAATATTTCATTTGCTCGCTCACTATAGGTTTCCTGGAGAAACTTGTCCAGAAATTGAACATCATTGATTTTATCAAAAATATCCCATTGTACATCAAGAAGCGATAATTTCAGTTTTTCAATTCCGTTTTTTATTATAATTCGACATAATTGTTTTTCTTCAACAATATCAGTCTTCTCATGCAATACAAAATACAAACCTCAATGGTCAGAAATGCAAGGTTGAAATACTCCACTATAAAATAATTGGGAATCTGTTTGTGATAACATTATCAATGCAAGTAGATGAAGTAGTTGTAACTCTAGTGTGTTCAGCAATAATAGGACTCAGTCCAAAAGATATCAATATGCCTTTCAGATCATTAAGAGCTGACGAATTCATATTGAAGTCACTCATAATGATTACTTCAACTTTTGGTTTCACTATGTTATTCAGAACACCCTCAAAGTTTTGTAAAAATATATCGAGATCCCCCTTTCCAGACCTATAAATAGCTAGAACTATTATTTTTTCATTCACTGTTTCAATACCACAAAATTCAGCGTTTTGTTCACTCTTGAATGACATCAAATATATAGGCTTGAATTGTATTGAATTTTTCAGAAATATAGCGGTGCCGCCATGTTGTAGTTGTTTTCTACAATAGAAAGTTTCAAGAAAGTAACCATTCAAACTGATTCTACTGAGATACTGTTCCCTCTGCCAATGTTCTGAGAAAGAAACTACATCAAAGTAAAACCCGATAACATTGACTCAATAAGTTCAATTTTATTTGCTAAACATTGGACATTTAAATGAAATAAGTTCACAGAATTGTTGGATGGATGATTTAACTGCCGATTTAGTTCCATCACATGTTCACTGTAATTGGAGATTAAGGATGTTCTACTGAGGTGACAAGGGAATTTTCTGTTTTTTCTCAAATAAAACGTTCAATATTTAATTCCTCAATAACGAATGAATCAATATCTGAAAAAATCACAGAAAGACCTTTCAAATGACGTATCACTCGACCCCCCATGCCACTGAAAAAATAGGGAGAGTAGTTGCTGACTGCAAGGGGGTGAAGTTTCGGATATGATTTTTTTAGCAGGATTAATTAGCCCCCCTAGAAATTAAAATTGGGGTGTTCTTTGGAATTTTCAATTATACGCCTGTTTCTGACTTACAGGGGTATCAAGTTTTCGTTAGAAAGGCCAGTACACTGAAAACTAAAAAGTTATAGTGCTTACACTCGTCATTGTTTACAACACCGTGATCGTGCCAGATTTGGCCACTAAAGCTAATATGAATTACCGAAAGCTTTCAGAATATTCACATATGGACGTATTCAAGTCCCGAAAAATCAAGCATTAGGAAGAATTTGAACACAACTTACTTTAATAGACATGATAGCGTGCTTGTTGTCACCGAAGATTCCAAACGTCACTACTGTTGTAACCTTTTGTTGTCGGTGTGAAACTCTTTTTGGTGGTCTCACAAAATCAGAATACAGAATATGAGTTTACAATACTTTTATCCCTGGTGAAGTCACAGTTATTTTTAACATTCAATTTCCAAGAAATTATTTTTCTGCTACTAATTCAACTAGACGGATAAAAATATACAATTAGCGCTTAGTGAATATAAGATGTGCTAATAAATGAAGATGGACAATATTTATTCAATAGTTCAGCATCTAGGTTCTCAATATGACACAATCAAGAGCGAATAGTATAATTTCTATTGTAAATTTTTTTTGAGAATTTTTATTTAGATGAGTGAAAAATGTTCTACAAAACCAATTCCAGAAGAGATATTGATGAAACAATGTCACATAAACCTAATGTGCTCCTTTATAAACTCACACATAACATTTTTTTGATTATTATCCTGTATTTGTTTACTATTTCAGAATATTACTTCTGAATGGTTGTTTTATCAATGTATTAGACGTGAAATGACATTCATTGTGTCATAAATATTGAATTGGTCTTTTCAAAAGATTTGTCTACTTTAAACTGTGATATCTCAGTGAATGCTCATTCAATTCGATCGCCTGGTCCTGATTGGCGAATACTCTACCGGTGAAAAAGTAATCGAAGGGCTTGAAAAGATGGTAGTCGATTGGTGAGAGGTCTGGGGAATATGGTAGAAAGTACTATTGGTAATTTCATATCCGAAATAGGACGACTCACCTGGTATCAGGTTTTTAGTGAAGCTGATACTAATTGTGAAAAATGAGAATAGAAAATTTTCTGTTTTTTACCAGTGGTAAAGAACATATTTTTCATGATGATCTCTTACCACGTAGTAACGGCTACATCCATCATTTTACTGATACTAATTCGAAATAGAATATCTTCTCAAGTAAATTTTGTGATATTTTCAATTTTTTCTTTCCAACCAAAAAACAAAAAAGAAGCCAATGAAATACAAAAAGTGAATGTTGAACGAAGAAATCAGAAGAATGAAAGAAAAAGTAAGCACCTTGCAAATGGCCTTTCGTAATGAACGATTCAAAAATATATACAATGAATACAGGCAATCATACAAACTACTTCTGAATGAATCAAAAGGCGACTATTTCAAAAATACGATTGAAGAAAGTGACAATAAATCGAGAACAACCTGGAATGTGATAAATACTCTCAACAACAAGGCAGGAAATAGCAACACTGCTTTACCAAATACTCATCTGGACGGAGTGAATCTAGCAAACGATTTCAATGCCCATTTTGTAAACTCTGCACCAGCTATCGAGAATATTCATAACAGGAAAAATCCTACTTCTAGCAAAACAAACCACAACTCGATATTTCTTTATCCAGTGAGTGAAGAAGAAATAATCCAATCTTTTTGGTGGCTCTTAGCCTTTGGGAAGGGCCTGGGTAGCTCGTCGGTGTCCAACCACTGTTCTGAACGTATCCTCTTGTCGTAGAGGATCTATTTTTCATCACACGTGACGACCCTAACCAAAAAAGGATCGTTTTACTTGCGCAAAATCAAAGAACAGACTTCGAAACGTGTCAATTTCTGTCTACCGTTCAAATCGTTGGGCACCCTCTTTATGAGCTTCTTGTCTTATCCCATACGTTTTGAATCATCAATAACCGCATGGGAACTGACGACCAGTCCTTCCATCGTCCCACGCAACGTTAGTGATGGGTTAATCTCCACCAGAGTCCTCAAATCTTCCACCAACTGATAAAACATCCAGCTGCATTACTTTAGGTTGAACCAAAGATTCAAGAACGTGATAATAAAAATTGACTAGTCATTGAAGAGAGAACATCGACTCCAACAACTAAAAAGAGATGAAGAGAATTCACGTCCTGGCATTTACGTCACTTATACACTTCACGTCAGATATGTCACGATGTTTCACGTGTTGCATACGAGTGTGATCACAAAAGTACCCTGCCTGATCTAGAGATAGCAGTGGTTATTTCAAAAATATCACTGTATCTTTCCAAAATGGAGAGATTTAACGAAGCCGCCTGTCCTCAAACGCCTGAAGCATACAGGATGACAGGCGACAGGCTTAAGCATCGACTTTCTGTCGGTATAAGATATAAGAAGGATACTATCCTTCACTGGATCTTTGTCTTCACGGATTCGATGTGCGGGTTCCAAGTGAGCCTACGATCTATTAGAAGAACGAGGTACTTGACCCGCGCCTGCCAGCTAGAGACCCTTACTTTCATGGCCGGAGAAGCGATAGTTGTCTCAGGGCCTCCAGACTTCCAAATCTGGCTCTGGGTCTATGCATGGTACTTTTACTATTTTCAACCTCATCTGCAACGTAAGCTAAAATATTCATAACAAATTCGATGCTCACGACATATGCTATCGTGGGCACCGTTTTTTGTTGTGATATATATGTCCATTGTGTAAATTGAAATGTGTTAGAATTTATAATAAGCCTCCTTCATTCACGCTGGTATCCAGGCCGGATGGTTCGGACAACTACGTAAAGGCGCCATGTATGTGAAATCCAAAGATCTTTCAAGGATATCATTCTCAAAAAAAATGGCGAGTTTTTTATAACAAAAAATGAACGAAAAAGAAAACAGGGTGGCAGCATTGCTTAAGGCAAGATTGTTGCATCCGCCGACGAAGCTTCTGTCAATTATTTACAGGAGAAACCTGAAGAAACGCGCTCGAGTGAAAAGCAAGGCCAGAGAGAACAAAGATTTAGAACAAAACCTTTTTGCCAATAAAGTTATCATCCGAGAAGTAGTTCCAGCCAGCAAATTTAGCCTGTTACACCAATTTTCACATCAAAAAAAATCAAGAAATAAAACGAGTTTTTTTTTGTAAC
The DNA here is from genome assembly GCA_015342045.1 of Leptinotarsa lineolata. Lineage (NCBI taxonomy): Eukaryota > Metazoa > Arthropoda > Insecta > Coleoptera > Chrysomelidae > Leptinotarsa > Leptinotarsa lineolata. Next base: position 7,472 of record WOGR01006877.1, read on the forward strand.
ATTCTATATGTACAAAAATAAAACAACCAAATGAAAAAAGTATATCATGGGATTTATCACTATTCGGTACCCGAAAGAAATTTATAACTTTAAAACGTTGTACTGGAAAAAAAATAATACAATAGTTTTTACAAGGTTTATGCAATATACTATACATCTGCAAAAATATAATCATCTCTTCGTAAAAATGTGTGGCACTAACATCAAGTCTACATAAAATATCAGTGCTTACAGTTTTACCTAAATATTCAGAATATACTCAATTCAAGTCTAATGTAAGTGTGGGCAGTTCAGAGATATATTTTGGTTTTGTTCTGTCTAAAATAAAAAATTAATTCTTTGATAATATATCATCAGATAAATTGAATTCAAGATAAACGTTCCACTGTCATGAAAATGAAACTGATAAAATTGTTGAAAATATATACCTGATTTCTATTCTAACAAGACAAGCTTATGGGATATGTTTTGCCACTGCAACACTGACAATTACTACAAGTGATTCCACTATTTGTTCTTATTCCTACTATTGATCGTCCAATCCACATTTGCAAAACATCTTAGATGTGGTAACACAAAATACATGTGGATGAAGAAATTTAAAGAATATCAGATGCCAACCAACAAGTAATATAAGTTTGACGAATTTTATGAATTTCCTGGGAAGTTTTTAATTAAATTAAAATCTATTATTCTCTGAAAGACATTTTTTGTGGAGGACTCGATACTGTTTTTTTACGTATATATCCTTCCACATTCTGAAAAATTATCAAAGCTGAATCAATAGAGAATCTACCGAAACATAAATGGCAAATTGGAAAGTTCACCCCGAGAACTTGATGCGTAATATAAACTACTAATGAGTCCAATTAGTCACTCACATGTATTCATGAATTTTTCCTTCAAAATTATTTTTTCAATTGGCAAAATTCATGAATACGACAATGTTTATATTACGCAGTAACTTTTCGGGGCAAACCTTTCAGTTTCCCCCTTATTACACTTCAGCAGATTCTGTATTGATTCAACTTTGTTCATTTCTCAGATACAACAGGCTATAGACCCAAAAAAACACTGAGAAAAATGTACTGTTTTTCATTATTGATGAGTTTCTTTGTGAATCAGAGATCAATTAGTCCAGCGTAGTATTAGATAATCACACATCTATACCCTGTTCCAAAAGCATACTGCTAGCCGTACATTGTAACCGCATCTGACCGAACATGTCCGTGTACGGCCAAACGATCCCGTTACAAAGCATTGGAGATCGTCCACTAGACGCTACTGTTCGGCCGATCCAATCCGATAGAAATGTAATTTCAGCCTAACCGTCCATTGGAGCCGAAGTTCGGCCGTTAGTTAACAGTTGAGTGTCCCCAGCTACGTGGAGGATGTGGAGGAATTAATATTAACCCTTACTATGTAAAGAAACGGGGAGCGAAAAAACACAAAAATACTGGATCCAACAGAATCTAACAGAAAGGTGCCGCCTTGGCGATTTTTACCATTTACATACCAAGCTCCAGGGATACTTTAACAACATATTTACATTCATTATAGTTTAGATATTTCTAAACATCAACTTTCAACAGATTGTCATTGCATGTTTGACCTATGTTCTGTGAAGTTAGATACATAGCTTTGGACTGAATCAATTCGCCGTTGTGAAGATAGTTTTACAAAAAATGTAAGACTTCGCTGATGGTCCAACTGATCTTCCGAAATCACAGATGATGAGCTTATACTTCTTGGTGGCGGGAATAGTGGTGATGGGATTGCTCTTTCTTCTTCCTCAATCAAAACTTGCGATAGCTTGTTTCGGACGATCAGCTTTCGATGCGGTGGAACTTTCATTGAAAGAAGAAGCAAACTTTGTAGAAATTCGTAGTCGCTATTTCGTTTGAAACTGGTACTTTTTTCGAGTGGCTCCATTTTGCGTATCGCAATGCAGGGTGCTCTGGAACGGCACTAATGATTTGTTCAATGTCCATCTTGCAGCAATAAGACCAAAAAACAAAAAACTTACAGAAAATATTTCAAAAAGGTGGCACGTGAGTGCTTTTAACAACTACATTCGTTAGACTGTTCAATGCTTTCTTCTGTAATGGGATCCTTCGGCCGTTCAACAGCCGGACCGTTCGGCCGTACAACGGCCGGACTGTTCGGCCAAAACGGTTCCAGTGGAGAGCCGGCCTTACTGTCTTATTCGGCCCAACAGTCTAACTAGTGAAACCTTTTTGAAATATTTTCAGCGAATTTTTTGGTCTTCAAGATGGACATTGAAAAACTCGTTAGTGTCGTTCAAGAGCACCCTATTTTGTGATATAAGAGAAGTAACAATTACAAAGAGTTGCAGAGGACATGGAAGCGTAAAGTAGATTTATAGAAGATTTTACCTCAGTTACAATTTATTAATACGTATTATTCCACCTTCATGGTACATTAACTTTTTTGAAATCAACTTAATTAGTTTTTATTGAATATCACTCACCTCAAGATCCCTATCAAGCGTTAATTCAAAAAAAGTGATTGAATAGAACTGGCCAATACTTGATAAAAATCTATATTGAAACTCATTAATAGATTATTGTATGATTTTCACTATAAAGGATTTTACAAAAACCGCAACACGTGTTTGCTATACAATAGCTTCATCAAGCGTTAATAACGCTTTTATTTATGTGTATATTCGGTAGGTCTGAGAATAGGTTTCAATCTATTTTTCAAACCATTAAGTGATTAAACATTTTTTTATGATGTTTCATTAAAAATACATATAACCCTCAATTGTTACCCCTCTATCACCAACACCTACTTTTCAATAGCCATTAATTAGTAATTTAATCATTTTAAAGCCTGCTCCACAGATCAGATATTCCCGTCAGGCGTCTACCGGTGTCACTTCTTACTCAGTAAACAGGACGGAGTAGGGATGAGAACGAAAACGGCCTTCTGTCTCTCTCACACACTAAGCCTTGTCTCACTCCCTACACAGTTTTCGGACACTATTATTGTTTATCCATCGAGCGTAGATACAGTTTGCGATGCCACCAAAGCTGTGAATTATCCAACAGAGTTTTTGAAGTCATTGGATTTGCCAAGCATGCCACCGCATAATTTAAAACTGAAGGTTAGATCGCTCCGTAACTTGAATCCACACCACAGCTGTGCAACGGCACGCGATTAGTCATTAAAAAATAATGAAAAACGTTGTCGAAGAATAATATTGTACACGCTATAGCATTAAATCAATTAATGATATTTGTAAGTGTTATTGTTCCGATAGAAATAATTTATGTGGCAAAACGTTTGCCAGGTCAGCTAGTCTTTATATGTATTGTAAGGTATATCTCCACGTCCTCCTCCACGTTCATTTTGATAGCCCGTATCTGAGGACATTCAACTGTTAATCGATGGCCTACTGATTAGTAACTCAAGAATATTCGAGCCCATTGAAATACATTTTAAATAAAATATATCCTAATTTTATTCAACATAATGTGGATAGTCAAAAACACCAAGGATTTGTATATGAAGCTATGAAATTGATAGCTATTATAATTAATAACACTTTCGTCTGAAAAAGCTCAGATGCAGATTTGTGGGAAGCTTAAAACAGTTGAAGACGAAGATGCATAGACACCCTGCGATTTAACTGTTTCGATTTTGTTTTGTCATAAAGCCTCGATGCAAGAAATGAGATTGACCCAACTTTGTACACCTGTTGATAGATGGTACAAGAATCGAAATCTGTACCGCGTATTTTTCCAGATCTTCAATTCATGGACCATTATGTAAAAAAAACTCCCAAATGTCTTGGTTTACTTCTAGAAAAAAAAGAACAATATCACACTAAAAACACTTATTTTCAAGAAAGAAACGGTCTTCAAAAATATTGATGAAGATCACTAACAAGTCAGTGGGAAAGAAAGTATAGTAACGAGGCGAATGAAATTTTGGTTAGATCAGAAAAAATTTCACATGACTCAGAAATTATGTAATTCACACAATTAATGAATAAGCACTGCAGCAACAAGAATTTTGAAATTCTTCGATTCTCGTTCCATTCGAATATAAACTATAGTAAGAAAAAAGGCATAGCTTCAAAATCGAGATCGATGAAATGACAGTCGACGATAATCTGAAAAACATTTGTGAAAATACTCCAATGCATGAGATCCATTTTCAGATCATGAGTTCACCTTCAATGGTTATTTGGTTCACTTACATTCCTTTGCTGAAATGTTTAAAACGGCCTCACTCATACTGAAGATCACACCCATAATCAATAAATAAAATGGAAATGATATGAAATGCTCTCATACTGAATCAGAAAAACAGGTTTACTAAGTACAAACTGTTACTCCAAAAAAAGTTCCGAACTCAGGCCGTCACAATAAGATACTGATGCACATTCAATAGATATCCACAACTTTCAAAAAGTATACATGTTGGTACACAAATCCTACCAGTAATGACCAAAAGTTGTTCTCCAAATAAGTGTTCTTCAAAAATAAAAACTACACTTCATTTTCTAATGAAATATTTTCTACCAACTCTTCGCCCCCATAAGCTTGACAACTTCTTCGTAGGTTAACCAAAAAGTTAAAGACCAAGGCGCCATCCGCATCCAAATTGGTATGAAACCTTTGTACAGGGCACCCAAGCTTTCCTGTTTGATCGTTTTACGCAGACAGTCCACAGATGAGGTATAAAGTAGGCCCCTGAAAACAAATGGAGCTGATATTGAACTTTGAAGAGAGAGTAGAAGTGAAAAGCTTTGATATTTTTGTAGATATACGGTGACAAATAAAATGTTTTTTGAAATATTTCAAATTGACTAGGATATACTTGTACTTTTATACAGGGTGTAACTGAATACATTCAAGGAGGTGATTCCTCATCGAAAAAAATATAGGATCTTCATTGGAGCATCCCTTGTTAAGATACAGCCCCTTGAAAGGGGTACATGAAATTTGTATAACAATTTTTTTCACAAGCACTGAAAAAGTTACAATATTGAAATTACCCTGACGTTTTGTACTACCAAAAAGTCATTTAGCCAGTAATTAATTTGGTTTTCCCCGTGGTTGTAAGGGGTGGAAAACACAACCCCTAAAATTTATTTCCAATGTAACTTTTTGTCTTATTTTTTATTTACCATTTAAAAATATATTTCCGATAGCCTGTTTCATTCTAAGCAAAAAATGTCTCTTGGGTTTTTTGCCCAAAATAAACCAGTTCGCAGCAAAAATTATTTTACGAACAACTACAGAGATACATCGTCATAAATGCGAA
>WOGR01006878.1:0-12769 GCA_015342045.1 Leptinotarsa lineolata
AGGCAGACAATTCCGCTTTCTGCTTCGATAAGTTTGTTGGGTGTTAAAATGGACACTAATATGTCTTGGCACAATCATGTTGCTGGAATTGTAAGGGCTGCTTCTCAAAAGCTTGGAACACTATTCCGAACTAGAAAACTGTACACACCTCAGCAAGTTCTGATGCTTTATGAAGCTCAGATCAGACCTTCTTTGGAGTATTGTTTTCATGTATGGAGCTCCGCCCCTAAACATACCTTGAAGCTGCTGGATTCCATCCAGAAAAGAGCCATTCGCCTGATTGGAGATGCAAACATAACTTGCAACCTTGATAATCTGGAACATCGAAAAAATCTTGGAGATTTGTCTCTCTTCTATAGATACTTTCTCGGAAAGTGTTCAAGGAACTTGGCACATTTGATTCCACCAAGAGCGGTGCATATCAGAAATACGCGACGGACTGTAGCTGCTCATCGTTTTGGAGTTCAACTCAGTACACCTCGAACTTCGCTGTTCCAAAACTCTGTCATTTGAAGAACTGCGTTCATGTGGAATAAACTTCCTGAGAACGTTTTTTCCAATGGATTTAATCTCCAGCGATTCAAATTCAATGTAAATCACTACCTTCGGACAAGCTACGCTTTTTGAGCGCCTTAAGGTTTATCTTGTAGTGCTTGTATTTTTTCCTTAAAAAAAACAAATTGAAAGACTAACTTGAGTACACCCACATTTTCAATCGATAAGGACAACACAGCAATGCTAAACTGTCAAGCCGTCAGTTTTTGATAGATAGTTATCGTGGGCCATGTACCGTTGACAATTTGAATTAGCAGTCATTATCTAATGACTGAACAGAAAAGAAAAAAGCTACTGCTACTAGCTGTAGCACTGTCAGGTCAGGGTCTGGAAATACTGCAAAACCTTTTGGAGCAATCAAAACGAATTTCAAAAGATTGTGTAAGCTATGGAACTGCAATACGGGCAAGATCAACTGGAACAGATATCGAAATATTTGGTTGGGCCCAGATTTCAGTACAGGGCATCGTCGACGATACAGCAAGTCCTGGGGCTAGGTCGATACCTGACAACTGCCTCCAAAATAATAAAAATAAAGTTGGAAAGGGCAATCTTGCCCGAAAAAACAGTTGCGTTGAAAAAGTCAGTCGACCACCTCCTATGAACTGTCTATAAATTTTACGATCGTATAGAAACAACAACAAGGCGTGTTGCGTCAATTGTAGAAAACTAATCTACGAATGGATTGCTATAAATGATCAAGTTCTCTTGTTGTGCAAAAAGGGAAACTTCCAAATGAAGAGGAAGAGCAGGATGGTCTTGAAACAAGACAAAGTAGCTCATTGAGAAGAAACCACCATGTTTCTAGAACAGATGCCATATTGCCAAAATCCAAAAGAAGGCATAGGCCTCCAACACCTGAGAGACAGCACAGAGCCACGAAATCAGAAAATAGACGAAGCGTGGGAATAAATAATGCGTTCCACGAGGAACGCATTACCCATACTGCTGCTCATATGCTAAATACATTACTCAATTATCAGGTCCATCTTTATCTAAAATTTTTTTGGTTGAAATACCAAAGTTGGTTGAAGTTGAATTTTCAGGTTGTTCGGGTGAATGCTCTTCAAAAGTCGTGAATAATTTTCACACCACTCTATTTATAGACCACCGTAAAGTAGTAATACTCACAATTTTTTTTATTTTGATGGCAATGAACCTCAATGAAATTACACTTCGAGAAATGTGATATCAAAAGTATGTCAGACATTCATCTGGGATTATAATATAATTTCATAAGGTCATTGTCACATAGTACAGTTTCATTACCAACCCAACAAAAATTATAAAATTATTTGAACATATGAATTCGATGTTTTTTCTTGTACGCACATCCTGTTAATAATTATTTCAATTACTCACAGCATTTACTTTTTCAGACGGCCACATGATCAACACGAATTGTTCGTCTTCTCACAGTAGGAAGGCCTTGTGCTGCAAAATGTCTGTGGAATTCGACACATTTTTGAAAACTGATAAAAAGTGAGTATTGAGTATTAGATGCAGGTAGTCTATTAGATAGTAAATATTTGATATTTGACATTTAATATTATTCTTTCGAAGAATACAGGAAATATACTGAAAGCATTGTGGAATAAATCAAAGTTTTTCTAACTTGTAATCTGTTGTCTATTATAATTTTTGCCTTCCATAAAAGAGCTAAGAATTGCACAGATAATAAATATATACCTCTCAACTTTTCAGAGACTTGAAGGTTTTTTGGTCCCATTTATTTTTAAACTTTTTCGACAGATGTTTTTCATTTTTTTTAGAAAGATCAATTGAAAAACACTGAAAGCAAATTAGAAATTTTCTACTGTACATACTTATGCGATACTACATTTCTAAAAACCTGTTTCCAGCTATGTGTTCAATACACTGAATTTTGAATTCCTCAATTCGACTCATGATGACGGTTTTCAATGTTAATTAGTCCCTTCACCATTGAATATGAAATAAATGTTATTTGACCAAGGGACATATTATTTTACTATCTAGTATTCTGGAGTTCACTACTATCATCAAACAGGCATAGTGAAATTTTGAAAAATTGCCGAAATCTGCTGCATCTAATTAATTTATGTAGGTCTGTTATCTATGGAATAATAATAGTATCATTTAAGTGGTCAGTTATGAACAGTAAAAAAATTACATGATGGAATATGAAAAGCTCCTTTGTTAATTATTAATCATGAAAAAATAACATTTGTTTACAAAATAGGAATAAAATGGCAACACACAAAATTATGGTCTCTGCAGTCATCTTTTGTTCTAGATAGAACTATTCACATATATTTCAGCTACTGAGTTTAACTTTCAGTTTCCATATCTTTTTATCTAAATATTGACCCAATATTCATTACCTACCTGTAAAAGGTTTGCGATTCTTTTGCAGAAATGATCAGATAAGACAGGATCTGGTTATAAGAGATATTCTCAATCGTAAAATTTATTAATAATGGATTTCGAAAATCTTCAATTACTATACTATTGATGTTTATACATTTATCTCAAGTTTTCACATCATGAAACAATGATTGCATCTTCATGATTTATAAATTACTGCTGTGAAGAATAGCCGATGTGGATTCTTCTTATAAATGTCGGGTAAACAAATTTATGAATTTTATGCAATTCAGTCACAGTTTTATCCTTACTTTTCAAATTCCTTGCTTTAATATTTTCTTCAATATATTATCCGTGTTGAAAATGTCTAGTATCCTGATTTTCAAGTCGCCAAATGCTGAATCACGTGTCTTTCCAGATAACGTAGTTATTGACATAAATCATTTTACAAGGAGACGCTGACTCCACGAAAATCCGATATTTCCGGACAGAAATTGTTCTCAGAATGTTGTGTAGCAGTTCACAGAGTACAGTAATTTATCATTACAAATGAGAATATCACCACTCCCAGAAAACTTATTCAACTTTTGTATACATTTCGGTACAAAGACCCTATTCAAATATTCATACAGATATGAAGCATAAACTATCATTAAAGTGACCAGGCACGTAGGAATATTAATCCGACATCTGACGAATGCCATGTCTGAATCCGGAATTATCCGCTCGTCAATGCATTTCACGCTTTTCGAAAATGGTCATGATATCATTTTGCAATGAGATGATTCAAGTTTATTTCGTGTATGGTGTTCTCGACTCGTGATCATTCATTTACGAATGAAATTTGATATTTGTGGTCTATAGTTATATCTATACAGAGCTTCTATTAGTTTCCCCAAATGTGTTTTTAGAACAATCGAAATTTTTAAACATGTTTGATTCAATCTATTCTCTTATTGATCAAAGAATGTAAACTATTACGGCCGAAGTAAACTATGTGAATGAAAGCTATTTTTTGGGTTTTTTGGCCGTGGTCTGCAGGTTTTTATGCCTTCTATAATATCTTCGCTGTAGATACTATAAAGGGCATTGTGGTAACGGTCGCAGTGTCTGAGTTAATGCTCCAGTTGCTGAAGCACTAACTCGTACGAAGGCATTAACTAAGATGATGGTATTTGACTCTGGGCGTGGCTTGATTTCTCTTAATTGAATCACCTGACCTTGTTTGTGTATCTTTAAGGACAGGTAGCCAGATTTTATTATTGTTCATTTTCTCTTCTTTTCTATTCAAAGTATCTCTGTGTTTTTGAATTTCTTTTGCCTCTCTGTATACTCCTGGACAGTAATTTAGAGTTTTATTGAGTGTGACTATATCTTCGAATGAGATAATGTGAGTGTCTTCTTTGTTGAGAGCATGTTCGGCTACAGCTGATTTGTCGGTTTGTCTGAGTCGACAATTTCTATTGTGTTCATAGAGACGGTTACCTACACTTCTTGTCGTGGTTACAGTGTAGACCGACCCGCAGCTACAAGTAATACGATAAACCTAATTCTTCAAGACACTATCATGCAAATCGAAACAGAAGACAAAATTATGCTCAAAAAAAACAAGAGTTGGCTGAATATTTTGTTGATCACTACACAAAAATTGGCAAAAAATTAGCAACTTCAATAGGAAATAAAAAATGTACTGGAAGTTACAGAAAAAGCACTTTAATAACTTCGTTCTATCTAGAAGAAACCAACGAATAAGAAATAATACTTAGACTAAAAATACAATTAGATTGGAAACATTGATAGAATTTGTCGATTATCTAAATAAACCCATTTCAATCATTTTAAACAAATCTTTGCAGTCAGGTATATTCCCGGATATTTTTAACCCATATATAAAACGAGAAATAAAATGAAAGTTATAAATTATAGACCCATATCTCTCATCAGTCATCTAGCAAAAATATTTGAAAAGTTGTTGAAAATCAGAGTGGACAAATTCTTGACGAAATGCCAAATACTTTCGGGCAACCAGTTTGGCTTTCGAGAATCCAAATCGACCCAAGATGCAATGATCAAGCTCACGAAGGAGGCGATGGACAAAAGTGAAGCAAATTTATGCATTTTTGTAGATTTGGCTAAAGCCTTCGATACCGTGTCCCATGAAAAATTATTGAAGGTCCTGAAAAATATTGGATTCAGAGGTATCTCTTCGAAACTCCTCAGCAGCTACTTATCAAACAGAATGCAATGTGTTCAGATTGAAAACTCATATAGCTCTAATAGGTGTATAGACCACGGAGTGCCGCAGGGTACAGTTCTTGGGCCACTATTATTCAACATTAATATCTTTACGAATCTAATATTGACGGAACTATAGTCAGTTTTGCTGATGTAACCGCAGTGTTATATCGTGATAAAAATTGGACAGACCTCAAGAACAAAGTTGAAAAAGATTTCATTACTATAATCCAGTGGTTCGAGAGCAGACTACTAACAATAAATTTCACTAAAACATTTTTCGTTCCACTTGCAAACTACAATGACGGTGGACCATTATTGAAATAATCATGAAACCACGCATCAAATACCTGGAAATATTCATAGACAAAAACCTGCGATGGAACAAACACGTTGAATACGTCGCACAGAAATTAAGATCCTTATTGAATAAATTCAAGTTTTACAAAAAAAAGTTCTCTCTGACGCAGTTGAAAATGTTATACCTTAGCTTGGCCCAAACGCATATAAACTATGCAATTACTGGGTAGGGAGTAATAACGAGTAACTATCTGGATATTATTGAAGTGACACAGAAATGGCTGTTGAAAATTATATATTATAAAGCATACACATATGCGTCACAGAAACTATATGAAGAGTCACAAACCTTTACTTGTCGACACTTATATTTCATGAATCTAGCTATCTATCATCACAAAAATGAACAATTTATGGCTACCATCGAACACACTCACACACACAAAATTCAAACAAAAAACAACAAAAATATCCAAAGTGGGAACAACGAAACATCAAAAGTTTCTGTCTTATCTGAGTCCAATTGTCTATACTGAAATACCTAATGAGTTAAGACATACCCGCAATCGACAAATATTCAAAAAAAATATCAGAAAGTGGCTCCAAATAGTACCTGCATCAAGAATTACCTTGAACAGTAAGTTAAGTATTGAGAGCTCGAAATCCATTGGATGTAATTATAGAAACTATTCTATTTTCAAAATTAGTCATAAAAGAGGTGTACCTGGTTTCAAACAATACCTGTAAGGTATTTACAGATATTCATTCATTTTTTAAAATTATATATTATGTACTTATTAGGTCAAGATATGATTCCACATTCATATTTCTTCAATTTTACATTCATACACATATTTACTTTTTAAATCTTATATTTTTACATTTTCAGACATTAACATTCTACATTTATACATTTCTCTTTTTATTACTATTTTACATTTATACATTTTAAATTTTATATCTTTACAATTTTTGATGTTTACACTTTATATTTCCAACTTACAATATTCATTGATTGATTAGTTAACTTGCTCATGCACAAGGTCATAGCTTTTATGAGCAATAAACCGATCTATTTGCTAAATCAGATTGAATAATTGTAATTTTTATATATCGTTTATGGCAAATAAATTATTATTATTATTTTTATTATTATACCCCGGGTGTTGCTTAATGTTCTCTGGGGTCCTTAGCTGACCTTAGACTTCGTCTGATAATTTTTGTTGGCCTAAATATTGGTTTCATGTCATGTTTCTCTAAGATTCTCCCAATCCGATCAATAACATTTTTTAAATAGACAAGGAAAGCTTTTTCGTTGACCAGCCTATCTGTGGTTACTTTGACGTTTTCTCTCCTGGGTCGTGCGGCCCGCTCGAATTCTTCTACGCTGTACCCATCCTCTTTGAAGGCATTTTTTAGTTGATTAATTTCCTCAGGAAGACTTTCAGGTTCACAGATACGTCTTTCTCTCCAAACCAAATTTTAAAATACCCCTCTATTTTGTTGTGGCTGGTGGTTGAAGTTTTTGTTCAGGTACCTGTCTGTTTGTGTTGGTTTCCTATATACTCTGTGACCCAATGTACCATCTTCACGTCTGTTCACAAAAACATCTTTGGGTTTTTCGTTCCATTGTGAATTGGATTTTTGGGCCGTAGATGTAATAAAAAATCGTTTTGTGTCTCTTCACCTTCTTGCCATACCACGAACGTGTCATCTAGATAACGTAGCCAACAATAGGGTTTCACGGCCGCTTGCTCTGAGGCTCGTTGTTTGAAATTTTCCATGAAAAAGTTTGCCACCGCCGGACGTAATGGACTGACCATTGCGGTACTATCCGCTTGTTCTTAAAAATACTACCCCCACCATCCCACTAGAAACAAGTTGATGATCGACATTGAGCGAAGAGAGCAGTTTATCTGCTGGAAATACTTTGTAATTAGCTGTATCGTATCCTTGATCGGAACCATCGTGTATAAGGAGACCACGTCGAGGCTCATTAGTATGTCTCCAGGGATAAAGTGTCCCGAGTTCTTAATAAATGACTTTGTATTTTCTATAAATGGCTGCAGTAAGGTTGTCAAGTGCTTGGCCAGCTCATAAGTTGGTAAACCTATCGCATTTACGATAAGTCTAAGTGGCACATTCTCTTTTGGATTTTCGGTAAGCCATATTGACGTGGCGGAAAGGCTTTGGATTTTTGTATGACCTTTTTTTGTTCTCTCCAAGACTTGATGAACAGATGAAAAATCGTTGTCCTGCTTTTGTCCTAATGTTTTGTTCTCTCCTTAATTGAGATACACCACTGCTTGTAACCGCTTTTATCATTTGTCATTCTGTTGGAGTACTCATGAGAACAGCAGAGCACATACTTTGTGCCTGCCCCGCCGTGGACCGAATCAGGTTTTTAGAGTTTGGTAGAACCACACTTTTGCCATCTGACCTGAAAGATCACTCACCATACAAACTAATCGGCTTCGTCAAGAAGCCGGGTTTATTTGAATAGGTGTGAGCCACAATAAACCCTTGTGGGTTGCGGTGGAGGGTCGAATAGACCCACTCACTTCTGACCTAACCTAACTACCCCAATCCTCCACTGTTGTCGTCATTCAGTCGGCGAATCATTAGTTACCACGCGCACAGCGGGAAATTCGAATTCCATAAGGGGTGTGTGTAAGAGATAGAGGACGGTTTGACGCAATCGATGCCAACAAAGGATGGAATGAGTATCGGAGAGAATCGGTTGAAAGATAACAGCGTGGTTGAATTATAAGTGTAGATGAAAATATTAGAAGCGTAAAACTGTGATGAATCAAAAATTAGATTAAAGAAAAAACATGGCGGCGGACATGAGTGGAATATACAGGGTGCCCCAAAATACATCGTTGCTCGAAATTTGGACTCTCTATCACTTTCAATTTTTTCAATTTTTCGAATTTTTCGCTCTATCAATTCTAGCTAAACGTGACTCAAATTTCATAATTTTGATGAATACGAGACTTCAATATCATATCTTGCCCAGAAAATACCCGCATTGGCCTGTTACCAGAAAAAGAAATAAATACACCTCCAGAAATTTGTCTATGTTGTTGCAAAGTTCTAGTTTTTTCATTTCATTGTTAAACTGTTTCAGATTTTCCATGTATGGACATTAATATGTCAGTAGTCGAATAAACCTACTTCTCTTAATTTTTATTACACTCTTATCCTTTTTTTTTAGCAGATTTGTATACCATTAGCTGCAGATAAGTTCGAAATATTTTGATGCAATTTACACCCAACAGTGTAACTGTTGGATGTAAACTGTTAGATGTAGTTATCGAGCAAATAATAACGCTTATTGAGTTAATTTCATAAATCTCATATTTTTTATTTTCACCATCAGGTGTGTAAATAACTATAACCAAATTCACAACAAAACATCATAACATTCATTGATTTATTTCAATATTCTTTGGTTATGTAATAACCCACACCACACATTTGTCTTAAGTGAATATGGTCACGGCATTCTATTACAAAATTTAGATTATTGTCGGACCAACAGCGACAATTTTGGGAACCAGTTGTTCCATTCGACGTGATATCATTTTTCCTTTCACCTTGAAACCAAAATGAAAATCCTACTAGAATATCGAAATGTCTTTCTTTAAGAGTGTGCACTTATGAACTTTTTTCTTATAGGGATGAAGTTTATTTTTGTGCAAAATTCTTCCGACAGTTTCTCTGCCAACCCCTGTATCTTCAATAATACTCCTATTATTAGTTTTTCCGTTTTTAAAAACGCTCAAACAAACATTGAGTAGTTCTTCTGCATTATACTTTATTGGATTATGTGGTTTCTTGAAACGATTTCCCACGGTACTGAAGTGGATATGCCGGTGATTGAAAATACAAGCAACATCTCGATATGGCACATTCTCATCACATAAAAGAACGAGTTCCACTTTGTCTTGTGTGAATAACATTGTACATAAAACTTATTTGTGAGTTATAAATGTACGAAAATCTGTACACAAAACAAATCGATTCATTAAACGCAATCATTTTACATCAACCAAAACTAAAAATTTGTTCCAAAAGCCTATTAAGGAAAAATTTTATTTCGATTTGATCGGTAATATTTTCTTTCCGACATGTTGCATTAGTTTCAAATCAAGAAATTTTATATCATGTTTAGTACAAATCACTAGAACGAAAGTCTTTTGAATAGTTATGATACTGTAGGTCAATGTTTAGTTTACAGAAAAGTATATTTCAGGTTAGTTTGTAACTGAATTATTGGTCAGAAAAATGATTCAACTGGATAAAAATCTATTCAAAAAGGAATACGAATGTAAAAAGAATAAAGATAAATACATTTATTCGATTACTGACAAATTAAAGTCCTTACATTGAAAATCCGAATCAGTTTAAAAATGAAATGAAAAAACTAGATGAACTTTGCAACAACAAAGATGAATTTCTGGAGGTTCATTTATTTCTTTTTGGTAACAGGCTAATGCTGATATTTTCTTCGACAGATATTATATTGAAGTCTCGTATTTATCAAACTTATATTCGAATTATTGTTTCGTTCCTATCGATAGAGCTAGTGTCCTAATTTCGAGAAAGGTTAAAAAATTTGAATCCGAGCTCATTTTTTCCTCGGCATTTTTCGAAATTTCCAAAAAAAAAATGATTTTTCGAGGATTTTAAAAAAAAACGTCAAATTTGACAGGTTTAGAGTAGCACATGACAAAAGGAAAAAGGCTGTTCTTTTACTCATTTTTCAAGCAGGAGTAGGAGATTTGAGCCGATTCTAAGCCTTCCCCCACCACTATGACGTCGTTAATCACTAATTTATGATAAGTGGTATATTTAGGGTGACCTTGAACAATATGTCTGGTGCATAATTAGGTGTGACCTTGAACGATATGTCTGGTGCATAGCTGAAAATGTATTCATGGGAATCTTTTCTTTGTCTGAGACACTGGGTGTGTTTATGTGTGTGACGTCATGACGATTGTTTGACCTCGGGCAAAGCGCATACACCTTAATTACACCACTTGTCATTAATTATTCATTATTGATGCCATAGTGGTGGGGGAAGGCTCAGAACCCGCTCAAATATCTTATCTCTCATGTGTACTAAGTCAAACTATCTTGTACAGAGTACACTTGACACTGGAATTCGCATACGTGGTAAAGACATCCTTCATTTTCCATCATATCTATTAATAAAAAAACTTCCAAATGTCGCGAACTTTATGTGTGACACTGTATGATTGTTTTACATTCAGTGATATTCAATTTCATTATTACTTTCTTCAAGCCAATGCAGAAAAGTAAATCATTTCAGTTTGCACAAAATTATGATCGTGTCTTTATTAATTTAACTAGAGAGCGGCACTGTTTTCCCCCAAATTATAACAAAAATCTATAGTCTGCCTTAGAGGATACTCAATCGGGGGTTTAATGAAGGAAAGCATTATGATATACGTGGGATATTCAAAAAATAAGGTGAATGTTGAAATTTTGTTGGCTACGTACATTAGATTGGCGATTTTTTATGTTGCTACACTCGTCTTGAACATATGTTCACAATTTCAGCCGTTGTGCATGTTTAATTTGTTGGTAAGAGGCATAGAAGTTGAAGTATTTTGCGTGTTAGGAGAGTTTCTGATATCGAAAAAAAGTAGAAAAAATTTGCATCATGACGCTCACTCTGGAGGCCCCAGCTCATCAACAACCGATGAAAGTATTGAGAAGGTGGAGAAAATTGATATGGAGAATCGACGAATAAATATTAGAGAAGTTGCTGAGGACGTCGGCATATCGGTTGGCTCAAACCATGTAATTTTTTCCGAAATTTTGGCTAAAAAACTATCGCATGAGCATCGCTCAGGAATTGTTGAATGACGTCAAGGGCGATCCTAATTTGCTTGAAAGGGTTATAACTGGTAACGACTCATGGGTATATTGTTATGACACTGAAACCAGAGTACAATCGTCCCAATGAAAGAACCCAGGAGAGCCAAGCGATACGAAGAAAACATCCGGTATTGTGGAAAAACAATTCATGGCTTCTCCTTCACGATAATGCACCTGCTTACTCGTCATTGCTTATTCGTAATTTTTCGGCCAAAAACAACACCGTAATCATGTCTTAGCCACTGTATTCACCAGATTTGGCCCCCTAAGACTTTTTTCTGTTCCCATGATTGAAGAAACTCCATGAATGGACGGCGTTTCGCGACGATTCAGATAAAATAGTTTCAAGATCCGATTAATAAATAAATATTTTTTGAGAAAAATGAAGATTACCTTATTTTTTGAACATACAGCTACAAGTATGTTATTATGAAAGCACAATGCTTTGATAACTATTTTATTTCTTTTTTTCCAGAATTTTTATAAGAATGAATTTAACAGAAAAGAAATGTATCTCAGGTACATTTACAAACTTCATGATTTACATTTATCAGCCGAGAATTATACAGAGGCCGCATTCACCCTGAAGTTATACGCTGACCAACTACACTGGAATAATAATCAAGTTGCTGATCCAAATTACCCAAATCATACGGAATGTCAAGTGAAAGAATTGCTGTATAGACAAATCATTAACTACTTCGATAAGGGAAAGGTATATCAATCTTCCGTTAACTCCCGTTTACTAACGACTATGTTTCAGTGTTGGGAGAAAGGTATTCCACTGTTGAAGGAGCTGGCCAACCTTTATGAATCGATATTTTTCGATTACAAGCTGCTCAGTGATATCTTGAAATATCAGGCAAAGTTTTTTGATAACATCCTAACTCAACTCCGTCCGGAGCCTGAATTTTTCCGAGTGGGATTTTACGGATTAGGTTTTCCACTATTTGTGAGGGTAAGGGGAGATGGAAGTCAAAAGAACTTGAATCAATATCAATATATTTTTATTGTAGAACAAACAATTTGTATATAGAGGTTTGGAATATGAGAGAATAGGTGCCTTCACACAGAGATTACAAACCGAATTTCCGTCTGCACAAATGCTTATGAAAAACACACCCCCAGATGACACGATCATCAATTCAGACGGACAATGTATCCTTTAATTTTTTTTCATCAATACCATGAAGTATGAAGATCAAAACTCCTTAACTGTATTCCAGTTATTCAAATATGCAATGTCAAACCTATTCCAGAATCCAATCCTATCACCCTAGCAACTGATATTCCAGAAAAAATTTCTAGGTTTTACCACTACAATGATGTAAGAAGATTTCAGTGTGACCGTCCAGTGCATAAAGGCATCATAGATAAGGAAAATGAAATCAAAGTGAGTTATGAAGAATATTCAAATATTATC
>WOGR01006879.1:0-12767 GCA_015342045.1 Leptinotarsa lineolata
GTGTCTATTTCTGTACAATTCAATTAAACACGATATTCTTTCTTCACTCCACTATGCCATTATGCTCGAGCACACCCACACGTACTCACTGACGAACCTGCGACAATACCGTCCACAAACCTTCTTTGTGTTCGGGGTAGAAACCGACAATCTCCGGATCGCTACGAGCGGCTCGAGGTACGCTCGTGAGAGGAGTTGCCGAGGCGTCCACAGTGACGAATTTTGGTTAGAGTAACCGTTGCTGTAACAGCTTGGCTCGCCAACGAGTATCAACAATAAAATTTATTAACAACAAAACACGGTGACAAATAGAAAATAACCGTGTAACCTCATGGCGAGGAGACTTCAGAGAGGTTTTTAGTTCTCGGTAGAAACTTCAGAATAAGACTGAATACATCCGTTGAAAATCTGTTCGAAGTCACTCTGAAGAATAATCACCACTGACAATCGTCGGGGTGATAAATATAGTCCAGAATATTCAACTACTTGGCCCCAATTCCACTCGACTCGATAAGGGTGTTAACGATGGTTAAACAGAACATTTGGTTCAGTGTCGTAAACATATCGTTCTCAATATCCATATGTTTTTCGGCAATAAACTTTCGTTTCTGGTGAAGAGATGATTTCATACGAGATATAAAATTACGAAAACCCCTACATAACCATATAGTGTACCACCATGAAAAAAAAATTGCTAATCGAATGTAGCCCACGAAATTCGAACCGAATGGAAATGGACTCATTTAACGAATTTTTTATTGCATTATTTGAAATTTTAGGTTTCAAATAGTACATCTGCAAATAATCTGAATTTTCACTCTTTATCTTCCCCCTCAAATTAATAGTCCTTACTTACCTTCCCATTTTTACACCTCTCATTTCAGCACTTACGTAATCCCTACTTTTATATAAATATTCCATCACCATGAAAATATATACCGTAGTCAATAAACATCTATCTATCTATGAGTCAAATACTCTACTAAATGCTGTCATGTGACAAAAAGACTAGTATCATTACCAGAAGGTTGGGTTTTGAAACAGTCTTGAAAAACATTTTTATTGTTCCCTATATGAAGTATAAGGAATTCAAAATAAGCCACTCCCTCTGGTGTCGATGTTGTAAACTAGAGACAAGTACATTGTTCATTTCGGTAGTCATTGAGTATGTATTATTATCGCTGTTATATTAACTCTTCAAGTGAATTGGTGAAGATTTGTCAATACTCTTTTTCTCGATTAAAATAAGTATGGGCGATTCAGAATCAAGTTTAAACCATCAATGTCACTCAATGTGAGTTGAGGACAAGAAGATCTCAATGAATTGATATCAATTTTTACTATTTTTCACGGAAAGAACAAGTTAAAGTTGTAATAGACACTATCATAGGATTGAAAGACTGTAGTCAACAAATAACTTTCACTTTAGACAATTGTGCATTACTCTAACCTTAGTCACCTAAAATTCAATGAATCGCCAACGAAATTATGGTACGAGTTTTAGTATAACAAGAACAAATTCAGAAATCATCAACACGTAGAAAAATAATACATCTCAATGTAAAACATCTGAAACTGGGTTTCAGAAATTCAAACTAGTCTCAAAAAGTAAAATCACATATGAAAATTCACATAATTAAAAAAAAATGCACACCAAGATGATTATGTTGGTAAACATAATACTGAAGAAGTATTTGAACCAGTTACATGAACAAAAATCACTCATTTAAAATCCCAAATGTTCACCAAGGAAAAAAATATAAAAAAACAGTTAAGTTATTCAAACCTATCCAATTTGAAAAATTAGGGGGTTTACATTAAATCTTAACTTTTAATTCGTCTATAAACCATTTTGTAAACTTTCCCACAACTCTCAATGAATTTCCAAAGTTTAATTGTACAGATACATTGACGAAGTTCATAATTCAGTTTTATTTAACATAAAGAGCTCCAAGATATATACAGAGAGAGATAGCGAAGGATTGAAATTTACAGAAATTAGAGGAGAAATATTCGATCTGTATGTTTTCTTAACGTTTCAATTGGAAAAGTATAATAGTTACAGCCTACTCTCTTTTTGTTATTGAGTGACAAACTTTTGAAAAATATAAATTTGTTCGACACATTACAAAATTCTCGTTTTCACTCTCTAATGTTCATTAGAAAGTATAGATTCAAAAACGAATAGTCAGTTCAATGATTAAGTTTGATCTACATATCTCTAAAGATATATGTAGATATTTACGAAAAAGTAGAATACCAAAACACGATTTTTCCAAACAAAAATCTCTTTAAAAATATCTCTCTCTTCATAATTTCACTGCTATGTCTCTAGCGAGACGGTCGCACGAAGCATAGATTCTTCTATCACCTTGAACATTACTTATCAATAATAACCGCCTTCAATTTAGCTAAACTAAATTACCTTCAAATTAAGGAACAGCTTAATCATGTACATGCACTAATTGACCATTTAACATAACTGATGACCTCATGACCTGGTGAGGAGGAAAATTATGTAGACAAGGTGTAAATGAATGCATAAAAATTCAAGTATTCACACAGCTCTTCTTTAAAATTAGTTTTTCAAGTTTATATGAATCAACTGAAATTAACATGATGTGGAAGAAAAACCACAATTAGTAAAACTGATAATTCATGGAAGGCTACTTTATTTTCAGTATTGTGGTCTAATAATAACAACGAATAATTATTTATAATTATTACCAGAATTTAGATCAACATTGTTAAGTCAGTTAGCAGAAAAGGTCTGTGGTCAAGTTTCATAGAAGATATGGTAACAATTCACTTTTATGGGGAGTTTGGACACTCGATATAGAACGCTATTAAAAAGTGACATTTGTGCAAGAATCAACTTTATAATTTTCAGGTTTCAATAGTACAATTGTAAACATCAACATATAATTATGATCAACCTGAGAAAACAGACTTGAATTATTGATTAACAATTCATAGATGCTGTTTAGTAGGTACCAAAAATATGCTGATTAACCAATTTTTGTTGATATTACTGTGTGAAATAAAATATGCATTCGAAATATCTGTATTAGCGATATAATTTTTTTCTTAACAAGTTGTTGATTAACATAACTGTTAGTACTCGAAAGCTACAAAAAATACATACTTTTGTTCGATTTGTTAGAGCTGTTCACAGCACTGAAAATCAATGAAATTGATGAGATAATTTTCTAATTTGTTTTATCAGAAGTATGGTGCTCCACCACATTGAGCTATCCAAGTACAAGAACTATCAAGTGGAATGGTGAAATTTTGAAAGAAAGTCATAAATAAACATAATAAAGTTGAAAAATGAGAAATGAAAATCTTCTGTTTTTTACCACTTTTATTTGTAACTAAAGTTACTGCAGTTTCGGACATTTTCAAACTTATACATTAAACTATAGGACGAAACTGCAGTAACTTTAGTTACGAATAAAAGTGGTAAAAAACAGAAAATTTTCATTTCTCATTTTTCAAGATGATCTCTTACCACGTAGTAACGGCTACATCCATCAATTTAAACACAATAAAGTTTGCTTTGGGAATCGATTCCGATAAAGTATTGCTTCTATACCATCTGCTATTAAAAAACAGAGGGTTGAACTTATAAGGAATCCCTGTGGTTCAAATAAGGCAAAAATTTCAATTTCGGATAATACTGCATATTATTTTTTGATTTTGAGCTATATAGTGGTAAATTATTTTTAAATGAATGCCCTGTATACAAATATATATCATCAGTCATTGTTGTGTATTCCAGGAAGAAATTTGAAATGAAGTGACAGAATCCAAGAAAACAAATGAATTGGTTGGCAAGAATATTACACTCAAGTTTTAATTACCTTTTGATACCTATTTACTATTCCAAGTGATCTAAGTTCAGTGAAAATATTGTGCACTTACAAGACTAATGTATATAACTTAATGGCAAGAAAAAGTCGTTCCCATAAATTTACCTGAACATTTTGATGAAAAACACAGTTCACTATCAATTATTCACACGACAAAATGTTCCCCTTTTATGGAACTTGGTACACTTGTTCACTAAACTTTATAAATATCTGATGTACGACAGTGGGCATGCCCTGATACCTTTTATTTGACACTTTGCCTACTTAAAAATCCATCAAAAAATAGTTCATCTCAGGATGATGATATGCGTGGAATGCCTACCTCAACTTGAAATATGTATGTTTTAAATTTTAAACCTCAATTCCCTGTGGCTATGTCAAATACATAAGAGAATTAAAACATCAATATAATGTGCAGCCTTTCCCGTTTATATATCTATCTCGAATATGATTACACGAAAAAACATGGATTCTCTGGAAAATCAGGAAATTGATTTATAAGTGAAAAATAACACTGCCTGTGTAGTGGGGCGGGGCTAAAACTGTTTACATTCTTGTCTTGTAGCAGAAGTAGCTATAATTGTAGTAGATAAAAGGTAATGGTCGAACCATCCTGCATTTAAACTAAAACATTACATTTGAGGTAGGACAGTCTTACTGAGAAACATAGAAACAAACCTATCATTTTTTTGATTTAGGCCTTGCAAGGTCGAGGCACTGGCACAGGTACAATGGAGACTACGTCACCAGCTAGCCGCCACTGGAACACTTCCCTTTTCCTCACTTCATTTGAACACTGTCACATTATCTGTGACTGAAAACGTACGGTTAATTATATTCTGTAAAGTCTTTCACCCTCTTTATTATATTATTTGCACTATAATTTGTCTATCAGAGAGAACAACTTTACTCTTGGATTCTGGCAGACATATCACTCCCACTCAAAGTGAATGACGGGTAAATGCTCCCGTTTGACTTTAACTGTTGTGTTTTATGAAGTTTCACATGAAATATGTCCATTTTTTATGCGCATTGCAAATAATTCGGAATGAATATTGCTATTAAAACAAACGTTAATAGTAAATATCATCTTATCAACTGATTGTGAAAATAATTTGATTTCTTCGTAATGAAATTTCAAATTTGGCGCCTTTAATGGTTCGTTGATGGAACAAATACTGAGTTTTGATGTTGGATGTTGTTTATCAATGTTATTTCACCATTTGTCTGACTATTTCATTTCATTCTTTTCACTTTCTCATTTTCATAACTCTTTTGACATGATACTAAGAATATACTATTATTTTCATCTTTTCGAAAATTATTATGAGACTTGTATTATGTTGGCAATTTTGAAGGCTCGTTCATGCTACTGTTGCAAATCGCAAAACGCAAAATATTAAACTTTCATATTTGTGGTACGACACATTTTTAATTTTTTAAGCGAATAGTTTATAATTTGCTGCCAGCTGTGTTGTATTTTGGTTTCAATGGAACTCAATGCACACAATGTACTGAATGCCCTGCCCGTTCGATCGGGCTTCAAAATGAATGTAGTTGATGAAAAATCACCTCTTAAAGTTATTTTGTGTTTTGTTCACGAATGAATGTAGTTTGTAGGCAGGTCTGAAATAATAATTACTAGAATAATTCAAGATGAATAATTGGAGTTACAGTCAACCTCTCTGCAGCAGCTATGGATTCTGTAATATTGAAGGACTGTGCACAATTAGTTAGAAATTGAACCAAGGACGAAATTGCTCAGTCGATACTGGTCTAAACATATCCTTATATATTTATTTTGTTATTAGTCATGAAAATTAGTGAATGTATATTGTATAATGCCATTTTCATGTTGTACAAAACCATGGTTGAGTGGAAGTATATCGTTCGGCTACAATATGCCACGTTAAATAACGACCATTATTATTTATTTATTCATTATCTCCTTTTTAATCTACTTTCGATCGTTTGTCTGCTTGACATGAACACTTTACTCTATTATTGACAGAAAAATGTGAAGTTATGTCGATTTCATGATCCGCAAATACAGCACATAGATCTGCAAATACAGCTATTGCTCTGCTGGTGATATATTTGTTTTTTTCGTACAGATTCCACTAGATCTAGGAAATTTTGAAGTGATTTTGTTAGGTGATGATTAAAACTTATAACTCTGTGTCTGACAGTCATATTTCAGGCATTAGATTATGAAAGTCTCCTTGAAATACTTCTAGAACCCCTCCAACTCCGTTTTTTTCGGTGTTCTGTTTATATAGTAGATACATTTTACAAAAGCTATAATTACAAAATGTGTAACGCCAAGTTATTTGAAATCACCCCCATTCCGTGCTTCGGATCTACGAAATTTGCAACGAAGTTGAGTAATTTGAACTCTACTGAGATTTTCTGAAATGCCATTATTATTCAAACAAATCATGCAACATTCTTAGCTATATTCTTAGGTCGCCTTTATACGAGCGTCTGTATCTGTTATCTCATTCAGTCGAATACACTTACCACAAAAATTCGATAAAATAAAAAAGAAGATTTTGACATGGAACAGCTACGATACTAGATTTATGCTCAACAAACCTGACCACTGAATGTATTTGAATGAAAACCGCTACTAGCTGATGGCGTGCACTAAGTACCTTCAATATGAAAAGTGAATGAAAAAACTTAGGGTGGCAGCATTGCCTCGAGCAAGACAGCTGCGCCCCCAGACGAACCTTCTGTTCAACAGGAGTCTGGCCAAATGCACTGGAATGAGAAGCAAGGGTCATATAAATTGAAGAGACTATTTTGATTTGTCTGATATAAATCTTCGAGGGAAATTAGGGGTCACTGTTTTGAATTGAAATTATTTTCTTCAATGTATATGACATTCATTACCACAGAATACTTTAGTCTCAGCTAATAATACTACTAATGATTACATTTAAACTTCAAGTGTGTATGTATTATATTATGTAAGGCCGTTTGGAAAATATCATTAAAGAAATATGTAGAATAAATGAAAATCAGTTTACAGACTCTTATTTGCAATAAACCATACATACAGGTATTTTCGTACATTTCAATTCAACTAAAATTTATATCGTGGGCATACATTCAGTTATAAGACGAGAAATGAATTAAAAAATAGTTTTATACACAGCGATATTTGATATGTTGATACGATATGAACATTTTGCTAAATTCATGGATCTTTCGATTTCAAAAGTAGAGTACTTTTTGATAAAGTCTCAATCTTTCCGATAGAGGTCATACCTAGCAGAACGAATAAAAAATATATTGGAAAATGAAGCTATAGCAATGAAAACAAGGAATTTATAGTTTGAAAAGTTTGTCTGTAGTGTCGGTTGCCATTCGCTTGTTATAGGTACCTTTATTATAGTTTTCAAATTATTTACTTATGCTTGGATTATCGAATTGCAGTGTTATTTTGTAAATGTCGAAAAATTTAGGGGAATCAAGAATCTCATAGAATAATATATGATAGATGTCAAATAATTGTCTAAGTATACACATGAACCCAAACTATTCGATTTGAAAAGTGGTTCTGAGAATAATAATTTGTAATGTCCAAAGCCAGCATTGCACTGCCTTTTAGTACATCAACTCGAATGCAGTCAAATAGATGACACATTGTACAAGTTTTTTGTATTGAGGGTTGCATATACAGAAGATGTAATCTCTGTATATACGTATATAGTATAAAGATGTAATAATTCATAAAAATAAATGACATTCATAGAAAATATGAATTCAAAAGTCTCTGATTATGTCACATTTGCACAAATAATCAGTCGTTGAGAGCGTAGGGGTGAATTAGAGCTAATGGGCACTTGGTATTTAAGTAGATTTTGATGACTTTCTGAAGGAAAGGAAGAAAAAATTATAATTCTGTTGGATTCTCCTCAATTTAATTTAAAGAATAAAATTGGAACATTTATTCATTCATTCCACACTGGAGGTATATTGCCAAGGTAGTTGAATATCAGCTTTGATTTTATTTGTAATGGAACCCTGTTACAGATAGGTATACATTGATGGTGTTGAGCGGGTATATTAATATAGCCTTTAGGCTCAATGAATATACGGGTCAATCATTTACACACTATCATCGCCCTGTGGATGCATTTGATTTTTTCAACAGCAAGTAAAAGTGGTCACGTGATTTGGGCAATCCAAGTTTTGAGGTTAAAATTTTGTCTATATTTCATAATTAACATACCATTGCCTAATTTTTTTAAAGCAAAAGTGTACATAATCTGTGGTGAATTCACATTCCTGTAAACCATTTTGCATATCGACATTCTCAGAAAAAAGCGGCTTCCTGTCATATACAATTTGTGGTGATTGCTAAAAGAAGAATGCACAATTTGAAATTATTTGATAAGGTTTGGCGCAATTTTTCTTGAGTGGGGATTCCATTTGAACTATTTGAAGTAATATTTCCGGTTTATTGAAATTTGAAAATATCGATATCGTCCAATTATTTTCTTGTAAGGGGCGTAACATATGCCATGAATATAAATAGGGATATATTATTTACATCCGCAATATCATTCAATTTATTTCAATAACGAAGATAAAAATAAGAATAACCCTCTTTTTGTTGCAATGATCATTTGTGGATTTCAATTCCTAAGGGAACTGTGAACTGAAGAACATCAAACGAGGTAAGCAATTTTCATTTATGAATTATTACCTTAGAAGAGTTAAAATATTAGTTGCCTAAGTAATGTTAAAACTACGTATTTTTACTTTCCATATGAAATAGACGTATGCCGATGTCGACCCTTTAGATCATTTTCTCAACCTTCTGTGAATAAATACATATTTTGTCTGTTGCAATCAGTAATCCACTTGTTTCTCATTTTTTAAATAAGAGGGTCTAATAGTAACTGTGGTTTCATTTTAATTTTTAAGTATTTACTCATTTAAACATAAAACATTTCATGTGAGTTTTTATATTCCTTCTCTGAGCACTATTTTTCGAATAATGTTATTCCCTATTAACTAAAGCTCCTTCTGAAACTAATTGTTAATTTTCCTGATGGATTATTTGAGCCAGATTACGTGGAAATCACTTATGACCTTGATCGGGTATGAGGTCAAGCAGGTATGTCAAGGTTCTTGTGACTAGTCTGACCTTATTTTCCTAAAAGGTTCAACTGTCCATTTCTTCATTGTTTTTCTCGATATTTTCTACTTTCAATAGAAAAAAAAAAGTATCTCTCATTTCACCATTTCCTGAACCCTAATCACCATTCAGGGCCGGCGCTAGCTGAAATGTCAGCCCGGACCAAAATTGCCAGGATTTTTATTTAGGTGTCAGTAAATTTCTGTATACAGTGAATCAAAGATTGAATGAGTTGGTGTTATTTTATAAAGGGGACTGTTGGCGAAAAGAATGTTTGTTTTTTTGGGAGCATATAAAATTACCTGGGTAAGGTTGATTCAAAAACACCAAAATTAATTTGGGCTTTAGACTTTCTCTTTCTCTCTTTATACCAAAAATTGTGGAAAACTTCCGAAGGGAGATCGAAAGCTATTTGGTTCGAAATAAACTCTTTACAAAGATATGTAAATCATAAATAGAAGTTACTTTTAAAAATATACCTCATTTTAATCTAATAAAAATTCATCAGGTTTCTTATAGTTCTATAGTTAAATACTAATCATTGATAATATACTGGATGAAATGCAAAATAACAAAGAATCGTGCTCTTAATTTATGCCACATCTATAGGGTCTTTCATTAAGAGTTTCCTATCTTTAAATTTAAATAAACCAAAGTGTCTGTGAGATATCATCGAAATTTTTTATTCGTTTTTTTCGTTTCGTTGACGTACGGGTGTTTGTCCATCGTTTACTGAACAGTGGACTGTCAAATAGGCAAAACGCGCGGTACGTTGTTCGAACAGAACACCTATTTTGATAAAAAAATTTTTATTGTTTGCAAGTGTAGATTGTAATAATCCTACAAACATAACTTGATGGTGAAAATTGTACTGAAACTAAACTATTATTATCTTTTTATTTTATAGATGCTATGAGTATTTTTGAACATTATTTCAGCTAATCAGTAAAAGTCACTAGACTTGTTCTGTTGAGTCTGGTCTCTGCCATCGATTTCGATAAGTACTGAACTGGCCTATTTTAGATATTCATTAGGATACACATGTATCATATTAGACGTCTTTGTGTTAAAATTTACAAAAAAAGATATGAACATTCCGTTAGAATGCTACTTACTATTAGAACATAACTTTAAATTTTAAATTTTCCATATTTTCATTAAAAGGTGCGAATAAATATTATTGTGAATATAACGGGAAAATTAGCTTACCTTAAAGTCGATCTGAACTAAAGGGAAAAAATGGGTTTTCACAAATTTCATATAATCTATAGTCTTTTCATTTGCAAGCAATCAAACGATCTACAACTTAATTGGGAACTACTTTTTCACACAAAATAATTTTTTTTCAAAAACAATTTTCTTTTCAATTTTAAGGCACAAAAATATTTGATTTCTTATGAAATTTGCGATTAGCTCACCTCTTTCATTTACTGAAAAATTCTATTTTTCAATCATGATATTTCGGATTTTATTTTGCCTGAAACATACCTAAAAAATATCAATGTCCTGGAAACATTTTTTTCAAAATCAGCAGTAGTCTTTTTCATCAAAACATTTTTCAGGTCGTATATTACCATGGAAAAGTTTGTTAGAAAATATGAAAAACAAAAAAAGTTGAATTATTTCCTTAAGATTATGTTTTTCCAGTTATTCGTTTTTTCTGACAATTTTTTCCATAGTACTGTTACAATTCTGTCACACCAACTGAAAGTAGGTAGTTCATCAAAAAATACCGGTTGATTTCGAAAAAAATTTATCAGAACTTGACTATTGTAGGCTACAAATGATTTTTTTAGATTTAACATCAAAGTAGAATATTCTTGTGAAAATTTATATTCAAATGCATCTCGAGTTCAAAAAAAGGTAAGTTTCCAATACATACAATTTTTGAAGTGGAAAAAAAAACGCTTTTTTCAATATTCTCGGAAAATTTCAAGTTATGTGGATATATAGTTCATAGAAAATTTTCTATACCTTTTATACTCGGCTTTTTCCAATAGGAGGTCTAGTTGCAGGGGGAATGATGAAAAACCATTTTCCACCCCTAAAATTCACCCCATTTCATCCCCCGTGAAACATTTTCTATCTTTTCTAATTATTTTTATGCGTTTCTAACAAACTTCTGTTCTGGTCTAATCAATAATAATAATAATAACTCGACTTGTCAAGAACGGCTGGACCAACTTTTATGAGTTTTGTGTTTTGGATTTGTCTTCATCGGGAATAGGATAATAAGTATTAAAATATGATATTTTATCAATAAAAATAATAATAATAATAAAAGAGGCAAAAACATCAGTGATAATAGTGACATGTTATATTATAGCGCAACTGACAGCTAACTTGTATATCCCAGGGTGCTTTACTTAAGAGTGCACTGTTACTACCAATTCCCATTTATTTTATTATACTTAATATTTTTATATCAATTTTAAAATCCCAAATCTGCTCATTCATTGACTGTTAGGCGGAACGACGTTCACCGGGTCCGCTAGTATAGAATATATATAGTACCATTGTATAAAAAGTGTATATACATAGATAATACCTTTGTATATAGACTATATGCCTTATTAACCAACCAACATTGTTGGAAAAATCACATATTTTAAAATTATAATTAGAATCTGTACAGAAATCTGTAGAGGTGACTTTCGAAATATCTCGTGAGCCTAGTTCAAGTGATACTGCTATTGGACTCCAGATGGCACGACGTACCACAATAAATATTTCATCGTTTGGAAAGATTTTCAAACAACGATTTCATAGACGGATTATGGCTGCGAATATAGGCACTCTGTAGTTGATAATCTATTCTTAGAAGTATGCCAGTGGCGGATCAACTCGTGGTATAGAAATTGATCACTATACTCTTCGAAAATAATTTTCGCTCAAAACCAGGCATATCATATTTTTCTGTTTTGTTTGTTTATTTGAAATTGAAAGAAAATTGAAGTAATTCAAAAAATAAAACAGCTCTATAGGTAGAATCATTTATTCGTTTTTTAAGCGAGTTCAGTTATCTGGAGTGTATCATAATTTCACATAAAAATGTGCAAAACTGCAACACGTGTTTCATTAATCATAATAATAATAATAATACATTCAGTACTAGACTAACCTAAAGGAGCTATTATTCCATAAAACACGTGTTGCAGCTTTGTATACTACCATGTGCAACTGTGTCAAATCTATTTTCCGGGTTTGTTGGCATTGATTTGCAGTTTTTAATGCCTGACGTTTCGTCTAGGACTGTGGTAGACACTATCAAACTGCTCTATCTCTTCTAGTCAAGTTTTCCCATAAAAACATTCAGAAACGAATGATACATCATATAAGAGATCAAAAACGGTTTTTCTAGGGTTACTTCTAGAATAAAATATACGAGGTCTGTTGAAAAACATCTTTTTGGTATGTCCTCAAGATCTCAGTGGTATTTTTTAAGGACAAAACACAAGCACCAAAGGAACATTTTTTAGGCGTACAGCAATCGTTTCTTCAGGTGTCGAAAAACGTTGACCTCTCAGTTTGTTTTTTAGGTAAGGGAATAAAAAGAAGTCATTCGGTGCCAAGTCAAGACTATACGGCGGATGACTCATCAAATCAATGTTTTGGGTGCTCAAAAATGCAGTTGTTTGAGCCGATCTGTGAGAGCTCGCATTGTCGTGGTGAAGAGTGATCCGTCTTCGGCGGTTGGTTTTCCTGATTTCTTGGAAGACAACTGGCAAACAAATGGTTGTGTA